>JAHHFK020002179.1:0-77483 GCA_024533555.2 Aedes koreicus
TAAAGGGCGAACACGAAATTATTGCGACACCGAAAATGTCATGCCAATTTTCTTATAATGTTTAGAATCAAACCAAAATTTTAGGGTAGTTTTATACATATATTTACTTCAAAAATCAAAAGAAAAGTTAATCGATGGAGCCTTGAGTGTAAAATTGAACGCATTTTCGCTTGATGCCCTCCATCAAAGTCTTTACAGTGTCATCCGGTACCAGTTTCTCAGTTTTTTTTTTCATTTTCTTAACATGTCCTTCTCGTCTTTGACTGTCTTCTTGCTCTTCCGAAGTTCCCGCTTCATCATTGCCCAGTACTGCTCCACCGGGCGCAGCTCCGGACAGTTTGGCGGATTCATGTCCTTTGGAACAAAATGGACAGAATTGGCCTCATACCACTCCAGGACACTTTTAGAATAGTGGCATGATGCCAAATCTGGCCAAAACATTACGGGATGGTCGGGATCGAATGAACGGCAAAATTCGTTTTTGGAGACACTGAGATTTTTTTGACGTAGGACTACGTCTTTGTTTTCAATATAGGGGTACACGTTGCGAGTACGAAAATTTGGAGCGTCACGAAATATGCTTAGGTTTTGAAAGTTAATAACTAAGTCATTTCATGACCGATTTTCAAAATTTTTGCACCAATCGATTGCAAATCTTTCTACTCATCAATTTCATTATTGAAAACTATTAATTTTAAATAAAAAACTATTGAAATTCTTATAAATATAAAAATGATTTTTTATCGAACTGACCCTTATAGACATAGAAACTACTTAACCGACTGGCGTGAAAATTTGTATGCAGGGGCTTTTGGGACCGGGCAAGCTTCTTATGATGGTTTAAGACCCCCCCCCCCCCCCTATGGAATGGGGGGCTCTCATACAAATGAAACACAAATTTCGGCATAATTCAAGAACTAATCAAGCAAATGGAACCAAATTTGGCATGTGCAAGTTTTTGAAGGCAAGAAAGGTTTCTATGGCAATTTGAGACCCCTCCCACCTTTAGAAAGGGGGGGGGGGGCTCCCATACAAATGAAACAGGAACTTCTAATAACTCAAGAACTAATCAAGTAAATGGAACCAAATTTGACATGTGGAAGTACTTGAAGGCAAGAAATGTTTCTATGGTAGATTGAGACCCCTCCCACCTCTAGAAGGGGGAGTGGGCTCCCATACAAATGAAACAGGAACTTCTGATAACTCGAGAACTAATCAAGTAAATGGAATAAAATTTGACATGTGGAAGTTTTTGAAGACAAGAAATGATTATTTGGTAGTTCGAGACCCCTCCCACTTCCCGAATGGGGGGCTCCCATACAAATGAAACTGGATTTTTTGCATAACTCGAGAACTAACTAAGCAAATGGAACCAAATTTGGTATGTCGAAGTTTTTGAAGGCAAAAAATGTTTCTACTGTGGTTCGAGACCCCCCCCCCCTCTGGAAGGGGGATGCTTTCACACAAACGAAACTCAAAATTCAACCAAACATGAGAGAGTATATCATATTTATTATTCGATACATTATAAATGTTACATAATATGATTCAGATTTGCAAATCACTAAGGGTCGTTTGATGTGTGCTTATTTGCAATCACAGTCCACTGTTTGATGGCATGCGATAATTTCTGTTTGATGGCATGTGAAGTGTAAAGTTCGTTGGTAATATTATCTTCGAATTCCAATCAGTGTTTAAAAGTGTTTCTTGCGTTCTAGTGCGATGGATAGAGTCCATACCATTCGATAAGAAACAAATTATTTTGAGGAAGTGTAAGTAAAATGTCGCAGCATATGGCTGCAAACTATATACGTGAGTTGCTCAAGCTTTAAGCTTCAGCTTCATGACGAAGTGAGGTGGCTGCACTAGCTGTTCCCCTGACCCCAAAACGGCCCCTTTCAAGGCCTCCAAAATAACTGGAAAAGAGAGTTGTTCAAAATGGGCATGTTGCAACCATAGACTAACTCTAAGACCAGTAGGTCCCGAACAAATACGATTTTTTTCTTGGCTCAGTCAGTACTAGCACATCGGTCCCAAGCTCGGTCCCAAGCTTAATAATACGCCCCTAATAATGAACTCACACGAACACACGCTCAAATATTCTGTCAAAATAACACAGCAAATCGAAACAAAGGCGCAAATATGTATAGCAAGGTGCTGGCTACAAGGTGTACTTCGGACCAAGGGGTTCTACAACAGTGAATCAATTTCAAATCGCTAATTGCATATTGATTGTTGGTTAAACCATCTGTAATATCGTTCTTGTATATTACATGTTTATTAGGGTAACCTGTTTAGTGTATTGCAGTTAATTTTTGAGCGAAACCAATTTCGAAAACCCTTTAAACAATTAGGCGACTGGAGGCGAATTCGATTGCACATTGCTACATAGTCCTACGTTACCTTTGCGTACAACCCCATTGGGCTGAACCTTGTCGTTTTTACCCAAAGCACACGACCAGCAGCAAATAACGAACGGCGTCGTCCGCTGCAGAGCTCGCCACTTTGCTTCAATCAGTCCGTATTCATACGTTCAACCGGGCAGTTCGTTAATGTAGTGCAATCGCGCGTGTACAGGGTAATTGGTGTTGGAGTTTTCCCCTATTCTTTTGTGGAGAAAGAAAAAGAGTTGCAAGCATTGTACTTTTTACGGCGTGTGAGGACGAGCCTTCTAATGGGAGTAAGTGAAATCTAGAACGGTACCGCCTGTTTCGGTTGTTGTTGTTCTTCAGTTTGCGTGAAACGAGATCTGGAATTTGTAGAGTTGTGCCGATCCGTAACAAGGGTAACAACAAAAGAGTGAATCGTGAGGCTGTGGCAATAGAATGCAAGTTCGATGATTCGATTGAAGCACCTCCGGAGCCAAGAATAGCCGGAGAATAACCTCGTGATCGGTTCCATTGTGCAGTGGTTGTGCTATAGGTCGAGAAGCTATTGAACGAGTCTGACTGGCCGCGATCGCGCTGTGGAGTGGATTGGATTGGATTAGTGCACTTCGTTTTTGTTTTCGTTCAATTCGATTGTGTATTGAAACTTGTCTGGGTCTGTTGAAAGTGTTCTGTGTAGAAAACCTACCCGTAAAACTAGTGAGCATTGATCGAGGGTTACCGCGCATGGAACGGTGTGTGGATGCATGTGATCTATAGGATTGGAATACACAACAAACAGCAAACGCCAACTGGTTTCTGGTCGAGTGTTACCTTTTTCGGAGTGAGCAGCAGCAACAATAACAAAACCTACGGTCGGTGGTTCGCGTTTTGTGAATTAATGTGCAACATGAGTCAAGAGCAGTGCGGCTGAGTTGAAATATCGTACAAATGTAGAAAATACAGCCTGCAACATAATACATACAACAATATAATAGAAAAAAATAAATAAAGGTGAAGCGAAAAGTTCAAACTTGTTGTTCGGAGAGTTCGGCGGTACGTTGATGAGAAGGTGGATTTGGTTTGACTGTAATACATGCGGTAAACAAGTTTTCCAGTAAAAAAAACTGATGAATTTAGAAGGTGTCCCCGCAATTGGTGTATTGCAGCAGCAGCATCAGTAGCAACGGTAGAAGTAGTCAGCAGATTAGTGTGTAGGTATGTGTAGCTTGCATTTGGGGAATCAAAAGAGGTGATTGAAGGTTTTTGGACGCCGTGTGATGGTTGGGTTATTTCAGAATTGAAAATTAGCATTTGTGTGACATGAACCAAATAATCGTAAGAAATATTTGGAATCGTATGGGACGTTTTACGTTTTTAAGAACATGTTCCATGAGTCCGATAGAGGTTTGAATGCTAAAAATTGTTGTTTTTAGAATATATTTGGAATCCATGACTGTTAATTTACGTTTTATTTCAATTATTATAATACTTAGGATACTTATTTGGTGAATATCTTGTGACAAGTTGTGCTGTTCTTTAACAATAAACATCTCAGTTGTTTTTGACAAACAAATTTCTCATTACAATTGATAATTTCAAAATTTAGAACATAATTTGAAGTTAATTTCGAACAAAATGGTTTGGATTATGAAGAAAAAAGTCTAACCTAACTTTCAACTGTAAAGATTTCGGTAAAAACAAGTTATCAAACACATCAACATATTCTGATTGTGTGCTTTTCTTTGATAAGGAACATGAAACCGCAAAAAATAAATAAATGTGAGTTACAGTTAACCTCTTACAAATAATAGGGTTCTGAAGGCAGGCGCCGTTAGTGCCAACTTTGCCAATCAATAAGGTGAGATTTATCCATAATACTTTTAGAGAGGATGGTGGCCTAAACTCAAATGACCCGTAATATAGTTGATTTTCAAAAAGCTTTATAAAAGGGATACAGAGGAGTTGTGGTTCGTTATAAATTTGGTAAAGTATAGTAAGTGTTAGGAAGCTATCAATCAACGAGTATGAAAGTGCAACTAAATATTTATTTGAAATGGTAAAGCCAAAGGAGAAAAGTCAAGAAAAATATGCGTATTACCACACTGTGTTGCGCCGAATAGCTACTTTGTCAAAGGCAAGTTAGGAAAGAGAATTGGGAAAATACGAATGTTAATATACCAAATAAGTCTCCATAATGACACACTCATGGAACTTTGAACTTTGAAATATCAGTCAATCAATCAATCAGATCAACGCAAAGGTGTGAAATTTTTCTATTTGAAGAAATTGTAGAATGACTTTATCGGAAGACGTATTCAGTAGTGGCAGTGCTTGCGTCAGTAAAGAAGCAGCTTCAAATCAATACCATGCTAGGGGCTGCTGGATTTGACTAGACCGATTTAAAAATTTTAACCTTCACTTGTTCATTTTTAAAAGAATAAAAAAAAAATCATTTTTTTCAAAATATCACTTGTATTTGCGAGCAAATTCCTTCAAATTCCACTAGGAAAAGCTTTTCTTTTAACAGAAAGGCCAATTTCGTCTGCGACTTACAGACTTCTTCAGTGTTAAGTATTTGAATTGGTCGATAAGTTTACTAGTGATAGTTCGAAAAAGTGTTTCAGTTTTTATTTTTTAAATTTTTTAAAATTAACAAGCGTGCTGTTCGTTCGAATTCTCCTAAGAATTTCAATTACAATAGTTCTAGGAATACGTCGGTTAAAGTCTTTATTATAAAACAATTTTGCGGCCGTCTAAGTTATGTTTGAAAAAAAAAAAAAAATGTTGAAATGGGATACATTTCTTGCTAAATCTAGCTATGGAGTATGGTTGAATTTGTCAAGCTTTCGATAAGTAACTGTGGTAGTGCACCTTAGAAAAAATGAATAGCTCGATAATTATTGTGACACTTTAGATTGATTGGTTAATCGACAATATTTATCGAACCAATTTATGGTAGTTCAGTATTTTCAGCAGTTCATTTTATTTCAGCTTACAAACAGCGGTTAAATTTTCGAATGAGTTTGAGTAAAATGTTCAACATTTGTTATTTACTCCCTCCTTCTTCTTATTCAGCATTTCGAGCTTATTGCTTTCACAATTTGCTTGTTGCTTGCTCCCAACTTAGTGTTCTAAATGCACTTCCACAGTTATTAAATGAGAGCTTTCGATGCCAGGTACCATTTTTGCATTAGTATGATTGTGTGGCAAGTATAATCATACGCTATGCCCAGGGAGTCGAGAAATTATCCTTAACGAAAAATTCCTAGACCAGACCGGGAATCGAACCCAGCCACCTCCAGCATGGTATTGCTTTGTAGCCGCACCTTTACCGACTGAGCTAAGGGAGGGCTTTCCCTTTACTCCCTCCATCAGAGCCTTTACAGTTGTTTCCGATACGATTTTTTTGTCAGTTTTCATCCACTTCCTCATTATTTCCTTTTCGTCCTTCACCTCTTTTTTGGTATTCCGAAGTTCGCACATCATCATAACCCAATAGGGTTCGATCGGACAGAGTTCGGACAGTTTGGTGGGTTCATGTCTTCCGGATAAAAAAAAACCACAAAATTAGCCGCATACCAATCTTCCACGGTTTTAGTGATCAAGCTGTCTCAAAAATGGCAAAAGCCGTTTTTGGAGGCATTCTGTTATGTAAACATCACCGGTTTTGGTGCCTTTTGTCACAAATGGTTCACTCCGTTTGCCACAGGTGCATATGACTTGGTAAATCAGGTATTTTAAAGCAAACTTAGACAGCTTCGTTTGAAATGGTCTTTCAGAGCGAACCTTTGAGATATTTTGCTTAAAATCTGCTCTAATGTAACGCTTCTTTTTTCTTTCTTAGCTTTCGCAATTACCGTATTGTTTTCGCAATTAGCTTATTGCTGCTCTCAACTTAGTGTTCTAAATGCACTTTCACAGTTATTAGTTAATAAATTACTAATTATTATTATTATCAAAAACTGTCGATGCCAAGTGCCATTTTTGCATTAGTATGATTATGTAGCAAGTACAATCATACCTTATGCCCAGAGAGTTGAGAAATTTTCCTTAACGAAACATTCCTAGACCAGACCGGGAATCGAACCCAGCCACCTCCAGAATGGTATTGCTTTGTAGCCATGCCTTAACCGACTGAGCTAAGGGAGAACGAATCATCAATAAGGCAGCATCGGTATTTCTTGTATAGTTTCCGGGCATGAGTTTTGGCAACACTTTACTGGCTTTTGTCTTGATTTGTGTAGTTCTGTACCTTATACGTTTTCAATCTTGGCCCTTTGGACAAAACTTTGCGAAACATCATGTTGTTTGATCAAGTCTCGCGTCTAAATGTAAGATGAATCACCATATCAACTCTTTTCTACGACGTTTTTCGTAAGCATCGAAGCCTTATTTTGGTCACTGGACGCACAATAATTAGTCTTTAATTATTTTCAGGTATTCTCGGTTATGTGAAAACTCCTTTTAGTATGGGTCTATAGATTTTAAGATCATCTTACGTAAGAAATGGCTTTTCCGACATATTTGGCAAGCGTCAAAGTCTCATTTCAGTCTACAAACATATTTTGATTATTCTATCTTCAAGTGTTTTAAGTCATCCAAGAACTCCCGGGAAAATATTTCATTTCTAAGTATTCTAGGTCACACGAGAAGCTTTTGAAGACCCCTAATCGTGCGTAAGTAATCTCCAAAAGATTAATTGCGCTAGATAAAACTTTTGCGGGTGTGGGTTGCACCCGTTCATTTACCTTTTTGTTGGGATTTTCAGCTTGAAAAAACGTATGGCAGCTCTGATAATTTTCGTGAATCAGGAGCCAGCCACTTATTACGTTACGTTGAATGAAGTTTTATGAGATTTGTTGAAGCGTTACGGTCTCAAGAATTATCTCAGCTCATCGATACGGAAAATATCCTTGAGGTTGTCGTAAGAGTCTGAAACTATTAACTGACTCAACGTAATTTATGTACAGTCTGTATAACGTATGTATTTAAAATATGAACTTATTTCAGATGGCGCTGAAAAAAAAAATAGCAAAGGATATTTCAATTGAGCATTTTTTTTTGCCATAGAGGTTTTTGCCATCCTTCATTTGAGGTTTGCCCAAAAGTTTTCTTTCGGTCGCAGCTGATGGACGTTGAGAGTAAAACGTTTATCTTTAGCCGGTTCATCTGCTCCAGTAATCTCTTGGCATAATAGACTGAGGCCAGGTCCGGCCAAAAGACCCCATTCTCCCTCGCGTGATGCTTCTTATTGTTTATAGTTTATTTGTAATCACGTCATCCGACAACATGGTCTTAATGGAAACTTCATGTATAATAATAATACTAGTTATTAGCTCAAAACGCGCATTGTGCGTAACCGTTCTCTAAATGTGTTAGTTGACAAATTCAAATCAAAAACATGCCTGATAACGTCTGGAGATAGAATTGAGAGGATCATTCGAGTCATATGTTGTATTTCTTGTCCTTAGTTGTAGAAATTGCCTGGGTCGAAGAACACGTTGAGGGGCATAAATCTGCAAACGCTCAAGCAATGCGGCACTGTCAATTTCCGCACGAAGTATTTTTGCTCCAAATACAGCTTAATCCACCAAACGGCGATTTTGTAGCGTTTATATCCAGCAAAGCACAGCGATCTGCATATGGGGGTAGATTTAAAGGGCCACGCCAGGGCAGATTTCTAAGAGCAGACCTCACAAACTTCCGCTGAATGGATTCAATTCTAGAAATCCACACCGCTTCGTAAGGGGACCAAACAACTGTTGCATACTCCAGAATAGACCGGACGAACTAGAAATACAGAGCATTCTGGGGGACTTCTTAAAAAGGCCATCGATCTTTTAAAACGTTGGTCTTTGCAAAATTATCTTTTTCGTTTTTTGGAATCTCTTTTGCACTCACATGATGTACTCTTCCTTAAAAAAAATCTCCTAAGTATTATACTATACCTTCCGAAAACAATCTTTTGGCAGTCTACATCCATCTAAACGACTTTTTCTTCTAGAGCTCCTTCTGCGAAAGTATTATTTTTCAAAGAATCTTTCTGGAAAGTTTTGACTTCTTCAAGATTTCGATCCCCTTGGCCTAAAATTCTTTCTTCAAGCCATCCGGTGGAACAGTTCATGTCCTCAGGAAGCTTGGGTGCATTGTAAAACTCTTATTTTCCTGAATAAAACTCGCCGCTCTTTTGGCAGGCATCGCCTCTCTAAAAAAAATTATCTCCGAAAGCGTCAGAGAAACTTCATTGTCTCAAATTTTTCTGCTCATAGATTTATTTGTGGAAAATACTCTCTCAAAAAATGTTTCGTTAAGGATTTCTTCTTCTGAAAAACCTGTAGAAAAACTTTGTTGTCTTACAGAAACTTTTGGAAACATTCCTGGAAGACTTCTTTAGAAGGGCTGGCTGTTTTGGACTTTGTTCTCTCTAAGAACTCTTGTTGTCTGGAAAACTTTGTCGTCTGTATGATTATATCTTTTTACCCTTCTTACACCAAAAGAAGGGTATTAAGATCGCTTGAAAACTCGACTTTTTATCCGAGGCCCAGAGGACCGAGTGTCATATACCATTCGACTCAGCTCGACGAACTGAGCACATGTCTGTGTGTATGTGTGTGTGTGTGTGTGTGTGTGTGTGTGTGTGTGTGTGTGTGTGTGTGTGTGTGTGTGTGTGTGTGTGTGTGTGTGTGTGTGTGTGTGTGTGTGTGTGTGTGTGTGTGTGTGTGCGTTACAAATAATGTCACATCGGTTTCTCAGCCATTTGTGAACCGATTTCAGTTCTGTTGACGGCAAATGAAAGCTACAACATTTCCATAGAACGCTATTGATTTTTTTTTCATTCGGACATTTCGTTACGAAGATATGAACGAAACAGTACTTGACGGCCTATTATAATAGTAATCAAACAGTTTAGTCTCCGATTACATACTGAGCTATTTGTGTACCGATTTTAGTTTTGTTGGTGCCAAATCAAAGCTATAAAATCTTCAAATAACTGGTCAAAATTTCATAATGATTGGATAATCCTTCATGGAGATATGACCAAAACAATACCTGAGAGCACATAATTGTGAGATGAAAATATACTCGTTGCAGTTCAAAACCGAACAAGACCACTCACCCCAATCGATGCCGCTTGTATTCTATTGTTCTGCATCTGGTGCGTTGTATAGCACATACAGCGGACTAGCCACACTATGCGACTCTATAGAATTAGAGCAGGATCGATTGGCTCGAGTGGTCCGGTTTTGAACTGCAACGAGTATATTCGAAAATTACACAAAGTCTCCATTTACTATAACTACACAATTTTCAACGAACATGTACTTATTAAGCATCTTGAATCCATATCGATAATCAAAATTGACGCTTAGGATTGTCTAATAATTCATTCTATGGACTGATTATATGGAATTTCTAATATTTATGTAATTTCCCCTTTTATATAACTAACATAAACAGGTCGTTAAAGACTATTAATGGCAATATTTTAATCACATCGATGAACAATACGTTCTGGATTGACAAATAGTGAATTTTATAAACTGAATGTATGACATATCGAATATTCCTGGATTTTCCTGAAATTTCTGAAGAAAATATGTATGTATCCAGTACCATATTGGCCACATTTGAGTTCGTAATTCTGGTGAAGTGTAAGAAGGGTTCAGCCTCACCATCGGTGGATTAATTCGGGTTTTTTTTTTGAAGTTAAAGAGTTTGGGAGGTCGTTGCGTCTTTTTATGCTAATTAATCAGTTAGTCATTTTTGGATGTCGTCCGCTGGTTTTATGAATTTTCGAAGCTTTGCTTTGGTTAAAGCCAAAAAAGTCTCGATTGGCCGTGCCTCCAGGCAGTTCGGCGGATTCATGTCTTTTGGCACGAAACATACATTTTGACTTTTGTACCATTCTAAAGTGTCCTTTGCGTAATGACATGACGCCAAATCAGGCCAAAACACTACTTGACCTTTGTGCTGCCTGATCATTGGCAATAATCGCTTCTGGAGATATTCCTCAACGTATGTCTGAGTGTTCATCGTCTCCGTTGTGATGTACGGACTAGATGTTTTACCACACTCGCATATTGCCTGCCAAACCATAACCTTCTAACCGAATTTTTCGGTAAAAATTGCCTTCTCCGTTTCGGGGATGTCTTTGTCTTCGCTTACAGTATAGAATTGTGGTCCGGGAAGCGTTTTGTAATCTAGTTTCACATACGTTTCATCGTCCATTATTATACACCCAGAATTTCTACACAATAACGAATCGTAGAGTTTGCGGGCCCGTGGTTTCACGGACGCGGCCTGTTTTGGGTTTCTTTTGGGTTTTTCTGCTTCTGCTCAAGGAGATTCCGCTCACAGTGCACCATTTGTGCACGATACTTTTTCGTTGTTCCGGAGTAAGACCGCGCATTTTGATAGGTAACACAAAACTGAGCACTTTTTTGATGCTATGTCATTCAGAAATGTGCAAACAAAAGGACGCAGCCAAATCATGTTGAAATATTTCATTATATTCAAAGTGACCGTTAAAATAAGGTGTGCTTATACTTTCTGGAACAGTCTATATATATGTGTGTGTGTGTATATACAATCCAACTCCCACTGTCCGGCAGTGCTTTTAATGAAGAAAAATGTCTACAGCTATCATGCTTTTATCCTAATCCCAAACTGTGAACATTTTTAGCCCGGGTGTTGAAAGGTGATAGCTCTGTTGAGATCCAGTGACCCATTTCAGAATGCCTGGTCACTCACGTCCATTCCGAGGTCACTTTCACTTACAACAAGCCCCGCATAAACACAATACTTATATCAATTGGATATTTGTACTATACACTTCCATTATCGCAACATGTTCTGTTACGATCATGGCACGTATTTAGTAGTATGTATTTTGTATTTGTTTATAATTGCTTAGACCTCACCAGTAATGTTTGATGTTTCCTTGCTGATCCTGATCCTTTTGTTCCACTTTTCGTAATTTTTTTTTCGTATCTTCCGCTGTAATGAGAATATTTGTATTTAGTTCGATCCTGCATCAACTTCTTAGTAGTTTTTTTCGCTTCTTTTTTTTAATCAAGTATGTCAAAACAGGATATTAGATATTGTCTACACTTCCATTATCGCAACATGTTCTGTTACGATCATGGCACGTATTTAGTAGTATGTATTTTGTATTTGTTTATAATTGCTTAGATCTCACCAGTAATGTTTGATGTTTCCTTGCTGATCCTGATCCTTTTGTTCCACTTTTCTTTTTTTTTTCGTATCTTCCGCTGTAATGAGAATATTTGTATTTAGTTCGATCCTGCATCAACTTCTTAGTAGTTTTTTTCGCTTCTTTTTTTTATCAAGTATGTCAAAACAGGATATTAGATATTGTCTTCAAAATTGGGTAGAAGTAAATTATTTGTTGCTTTGCAAACCTGCTCTCCTCGATATCCTAGATCTCGGTCAAGTTCTGCTGGACCCGCAGCTGCTGCAGTCGGCACTCGTCCACATCAAGCCGGCCGTCACCGACCTGTCGGATATCTGCGTCTAATACACTCTTCTTACACCGATTCATTTACAAACTAAGCCTGCACACCGAATCAAAATTCACTTTGGCAAGGTTTTGGTATTTTGTTCTAAAATCTAGTTCTAGATATTGGCACTTTATTTCTGCTCAGATTTTCCGTCGTCAATATTCTTCCTCAAACGTAGCAATTGCCAGCTCAGGTTCGATGCAAGCAGCAGCAGCTATCATGCCGTTCATTTTGAACGACCAGACAGCAGACCCCATAAAAAATTAAAGTATCATAGAAGACAAAAATGCTATTAATACAAACTTCCAACTTGAATGCTGTATATGGCATTTTAAGAGACAATTAAATTACTTGACCATGTAAAAAGCGGCTACAGTAAGTCAATACGAGTACATAATATGCGTATGTACAAAACATATCTGACATCCACTGGATTGTTACTGAAAAAATATAATTAGATATGTATTAATATCCCACTAGTCCTGGAAATGCTGAAAACAGAAAATATTATTCCAAATATCAAAACGATAATTTCAATGAGAGATATTATTTTATAATGCATGTTGTTAAAACATGTCTTTATATTGTTCTAGTTACATTTCTATGATAGCAATTGGAGCGATCGCAGAGCCCAGTGTGATGCTTTCTGAAATAAATGGCTTATCTAATCCTAATACCACTAAACACAATATTAAAATATAATCCTATACTACCCATAAGCGCATGCCAGTAATATAGTAGTTAATGTTCAGAAGTGAAAATTCAATGTAAATGTTATGCTGAAATGCTGAAAAACCAATTCAGCTTTTTATCCATGTCATGTTGCTCCAGGTTCCTGAGATAAATGGTTTTGGAATGCACGATGATTCCAAAGCCTCCTGAAATCATTAATTGATATGAGAATGGAAAATTATATGATATGATTTACAGGTCGCACCCCCTCACTTCGCTATTGTCAAAATGACAACATTGCCCAGGCTACGCCAACCAGCGTCTCCATGTTTCAGCTGGCAGTCTTTTGTGATCATATGACTCGTGGAGGCGTGAGGTAGGAACTTGTGAGGACGAGAGGTTGGTTGCACCCCCCTTCGAAGTTGTCAACTCACCATTTGAAGCCCTTTCTGGAACAGTCTATATCTATGTATATAAAAATGGATTTCTGTCTATCTGTCTGTCTGAACCTCATAGGCTCGGAGACTACTGAACCGATCGGCGTGAAATTTTGTATAAGTTTTTGGGGCCGGGAAAAGTTCTTATGATGGTTTGAGACCCCTCCCTTCTCTGGAAAGGGGGGCTCCCATACAAATGAAGCACAAATTTCTGCATAACTCGAGAACTAATCAAGCAAAGGAACCCAAATTTAGCATCCTGAAGATTTTGGAGGCAAGAAATGTTTCTATGGTAGTTTGAGACCCCTCCTCTCTCCTAGAAGGGGTGCTGCCATACAAATGAAACTGAAATTTCTTTATAACTCTAGATCTAATCAAGCAAATGGAACCAAATTTGGCATGCGGGGATTTTAAAAGGCAATAAATGTTTCTACGGTAGTTCGAGACCCCTTCTCTTTCTCTGGTAGGGGGAGCGGGGCTCCCATACCAATGAAACACAAGTTTCTGCATAACTCGAGAACTAATCAAGTAAATGGAACCACATTTTGCAGGTGGAGGTTTTTGAAGGCAAGAAATGTTTCTAAGGTAACTCGAGAACCCTCCGCCATCTGAAAGAGGGGGGCTCTCATTCAAATGAAACACAAATTTGTGCATAAATCGAGAACTAATCAAGCATATGGAACCAAATTTGGCATGTGGAGGTTTTTGGAGGAGAGAAATGTTTCTATGAAAGTTTGGGACTCTTCCGCCATCTGGAAGGGAGCGGGAGGGGGGTTTCCATACAAATGCAACACAAATTTCTGCATAACTCGAGAACTAATCAAGTAAATGGAACCACATTTTGCAGGTGGAAGTTTTTGAAGGCAAGAAATGTTTCTATTGTGGTTTGAAACTCCACCGCTCACTGAAAGAGGGGTCTCTTATACAAATGAAACACGAATTTCTGCATAACTCGAGAACAAATCAAGAAAATGTAACCAAATTTGGCATGTGGAGGTTTTTGAAGGAAATAAATGTTTCTCTGGTGGTTTTAAGCCCCTCCGCTTTCTGGAAGGGGAGACTCCCATAAAAATTAAACATAATTTTTAGCATAACTCGAGAGCCAATGAAGCAAATTAAACCAAATTTGGCATGTTGAGGTTTTTGGAGGCAAGAAATGTTTCTATGGGGCTCCCATACAAACAAAAAACAAATTTCTGCATAACTCGAGAACTAATCAAGTAAATGAAACCACTTTTAGCAAATGGGGGTTTTGGGAGGCTTGATTTCTATATACATAAAAATGAATTTCTGTCTATCTGTCTGTCTGTCAGACCCTATAGACTCGGACAGTTCTGAACCGACCAACGTGAAAATTTACATGAAGGGTTTTTTGAGGCTGGGGGAGGTTCTTATGATTGTTTGAGACCCCTACTCTCTCAGGAAGGGGGGCTCACATGAGACACAAATTTCTTCATAACTCGAGAACTAATCAAGCAAATCGAATCAAATTTGGCATGTGGGGGGTTTTGAAGGCGAGAATGTTTCTATGGTGGTTCAAGACTCTGCCCTTTTCTGAAGGGAGGGGAGGGGGGTGTCAATCAAATGAAACTCAAATTTTTATTTTATTCGAAGCGCCCAGTGTGATGGTTCGAGAACTAATCAAGCAAATGGAACCAAATTTGGCATGTGGGGGGTTTTGAAGGCAACGATTGTATGGTGGTTTGAGAAACCACCATCCTCTGGAAGGGAGGGCTCCCATACAAATGAAACCCAAATTTCTACCAGAAATGAGAATTATCCAGGTTGCGTAAACACAAAACGTGTATTTCTCGGGTAAGAAGCATATTTTGATAGAAGTTTGAACCCCTGCTTATTCAAGAAAAAAAAAACTTATTCCGAAAAAAAAACCATAAACGTGCCAGTCATATTAAATTTTCCTTCATTTAATTGCAAGCGTAGCAGCGTACGCACCGGGTTCAGCTAGTAACCACAGCTGGCAACAAGTCGAATTTGCGGCGAGTTGTTCGGAAATCGTTTTCTTAGTTAGGGCCGTAGTTTAACAATATGTGATTCGTTTCAATTTGTCTGTTGAGTACTTTTGGAATATTATGCTAGGTAAAACGAAAGCTGGATGGCTTGGTTTGAGCGTGTACATTTAGTAGTTGCCACGCTTCTCACTTATGGCGCCACAAGCGCAAAAAAGGGTAGCCTGAAAAAATGTGAAGTGACTTATATTGTTAATATAGTATATTTGGTGTAAATTTATCCTCAACCGGACTTGGTTAGCAGGTTGTCATACAGCTTTCGAGCACGGGTTCTAGCTACGGTATTCTACTTGAGTGATAGAATGGGTTGCCTTCTGGCGCGGTATGCCTTCGCGATAGCAAGTTTGCTGCACGGGCGGCCACATACTTCTTACTTAAATTGCAAACAGACATACCTGGGAAGCTTTTGATGGACCTCACGACCTTACCATGAAACTGACAGTTGGCAGTGCCACTCCGGCATTTGCTTTGAGGCTTCCGAGTCGTCGGCGAGGTTTCCTTGTACGTTTTGCGCACGCACGGTGTTTCTTCAAAAACTAACACTTTAGCCAACTTTGACGCGAACCACGATAGATTTTCCAGGGGACTGAACACAATGTTTTTTTTCTACGCTCATCTTTTCTAGTTATTGTCTCCAAAAGGAAAGAGTTTTATGAACTGAAAAAATACTTATTTTTATTTATTTTTATTGTTATTGTCAACACATAGACGTAAAAAGCATCCGAAAACGTCCACTAGAAAGGCTGCAATAAGCAAATGAGTTTTTTTTCCATCACTTAGTGGGCCATGCCTTACAAAAACACAATAACTGAAGGTGTTTATCGAAAGGCCCTATTGATATATTTTGTTTCGTATTTACGTGACCTACATACCCTACGTACATTTACCCCCTCATGACTTAAACATCGAACCCATTAACACATGGGCCGGGACGAATAGCTTCACTTCCCTTGATCGTGATCAAGGAGATTTTTCGTCTCAGAAAATCCCAACGGCGCCGACTGGAATTGACATCAGACCGCCTAGGATGAGAGGCAACCACGCTTAACACTACACCACCGGCGCCATTAGGGCCAATTGATTAGATCATAGGCCAACATTGCGTCCATTTCGCCTACCATTTCCTATCTTGAAATTTTGAGCTGACTATTTACAAAATTTCACCGCCTCGCCCGCTTATTCATACGACTAGTAAACCCTTTCTAGCGCCTTGACTCGACTAACCTAAATCACGTGAAGAAATTAAACCCACTTTTCAACATGAGACAAGCCACAATAAGTCCGGTCTTTCGACAGAAATGCTTTATTAGTCATCGTTCAACATTTCGAATTATGACAGTCGAATTAGGGACTACGGTTGAGCAAATGTGGCAGCAGGTGTCCGCCGCGTATTGCATCGAATGGCTCATTTCAGTAAGGTAAACACTGAACTTGTATCCATTTACCTTTTTTTTTTCGCTCGCCAAATAAACCAAACATTATACCACCTCATAAAGTGTTACGCTATACACCCAATCGTGGTGCTGTGGTTTGTGCCAGTTAGCTGGTACTACTGAAGTGTTCGACGAAGTGTTTTGTTCAAATTTGTTTTCCACGCGGAATGCTGCCTTCTTGCCTCTTTTTTGAGCTCCCTTCAATCGTGGGTAATGAGAGTATCAAATGATAAGCGCTCGAAAAAAGTCAGACGATTCTACGCGCGATTGCATGAGTGAGTATGACATTCTATTGTGCAAGTAAAGGGCATGATATTCAATCGCACCTCACCTCACGATGGTTGGTGGTTGGTGGATGGAAGCTGGATTCTTTTGTCAATCAGTTAATAATTCAGCTACTTTTCAATGCGCGATTGTTTTGTCGCGCTCACGTGGAAAGCAGGGGTGTCACTATATGATAACCAAGGCAACACCCTACCTTGGAAGTTCTTTGAACGGTTGCAAAGGCATTATTGTATGAGAGTTTTAGTGTGTGTGCGATTTGAATTTAGCGACGGGTAAAAATGGAACCTCAAATAGTTTAGAAACACGGTTTGACAAATCCGGAGAGGTTGGTTTCGATTTCTGGGCCAGTTGAGAAAGCAAAGTCAAAAAATCATGCATTGGTTGGCAACGACAGCTCTTAAGTAATAACTGTGAAATGCATCTTGAACACTATTTTAAGTGCTGGAAGCACACGCGCCACAGTAACCTAAACAGTCTGAAAAGGAAAAGAAGAAGAAGGGAAAAAAGGGTTTCGACGAAGTAGCTTAATTGACGTGAATCGGTGTTCTTTTCAAAGGTGTCAATTAGGGACAGTTATAATCCGGAAAGTTCAGTATATACGCACGCACGAATGAAGCTATGTAGGTGGCCTTCGTTTTTAGTTGAAGATAGTTCGTTCGAGTTGAGTTAGGGCTTATAAATTATACAAGAGGGTAAATGTAATTTTGGCTTTGTATGAAAGGTAGCGATTGCCAATTAGTTTTTGAGAGGCTTGCTTTTGTTGGTAATAGATACAGCTTGATCGATAAATTATTGTAGTTAGAAAAGTTTGCTGGGTTGTTAGCAAATAAATTACAAAATTTCAATGTATCTATGCAGTCATCTCAAAATTGTAAAAGATACTAGCTGAACCCGGTGCGAGCGTTGCTACGCTTGCAACTAAGTGAATGCAAACCAAATAGAACTGGCACATTTATGGTTGTTTCTCGGAACGAGTTTTGTTAAAATATTTTCGTTTGCTAATGTATGACTTCGCTTATAGAGTTTTATTGTTAACTTTGTGTTTGTTTTTATTTTTGTTTGTGTTTTCAATTTAACCCTCGGATCGGTGGTTTTTCTTTCTGTGCATAAGTACTTCATAGACAAATATTTTATCGTCAAACTACGCCATATCCTGTCACTTTTAACGTTATTTAATCTTGCATAACCTTAGATTACCTTCTTGTGCATAATGTAGTACTGAGAGTAGCTCAAGCATCCCCCTTTCTTGACTTAAAAGGGGTCCAAACTTCTATCAAAACATGATTCTTACCCGAAAAATACACATTTTGTGTTTTAGTTGCCTGGTTAATTCTAATGTTCGGTTGAAATTAGTGTTTCATTAAATGTTAACAATAGGTAGGAGACAGTGCCCTGGGTGCCCTGGTGGTTCCTCCCTTTCCCCCGTTATGTGCTATTTAATATTTAGTATATTTTTTAATCGAAAAATTAGGATATCATTATAGACAAGAATGCTAATTTTAAACTTAAATGATACATCCAATGGATTGTTACTGAAAAATAAATAAAAATTTGATATATATTATTATCCTTCTAGTCCTGGAAGAGCTGAAAACAGAATAGATCATTCCAAATATTAAAGATAAAATTTCAATAAAAGATATTATTTTATAAGACATGTTGAAATATTTTTTTCTCTATACTGTTCTAGTAACATTTCAAAGTTAGCAATTGGAGTGATCGAAGAGTCCGGTTTGATGATTACTGAAATAATGGCTTATGTTACCATAATACCACTAAACACAATATTAAAATATAATCCTACATTGCTTATAAGCACATGCCAGTCTTTAATGAATATAGTAGTTGAAGTTCAGAACTGCAATTTTTAATTAAATGTTATGCTGAATTGCTGAAAAACAAATTGAGCCTTTAATCCCTGTCATGTTGCTCCAGGCTCCTACATGGTTTTGGAATGCAAAGATGATTTTAAAGCGTTATTATATATAGCATTTCAAGCTTATTGCTTTCACAAATTGCTTATTGCCTGCTCTAAACTCAGTGTTCCAAATGCACTTCCACAGTTATTAATTGAGAGCTTTCGATGCCGATGATTCTAATGCGTGCTGAAATTATTAATAAACTGAAAATGAAAAATATGCAATATGACTTAAGGTACATGATGTTCAGTGACACTTCGCTATTGTCATATTAACAACATTGCCCAGGCTACGCCAACCAGCGCCTCCATGTTTCAGCTGGCAGTCTTTTGTGATCATATGACTCGTGGAGGCGTGAGGTAGGAACTTGTGAAGACGAGAGGTCGGTCGCACCCTCCTTCGAAGTTGTCATCTCACCATTTGAAGCCCGTACCCACCAATTTTATTCTTTGTCCCAAAAGAGGCCTATCTCGTAAAAATAAGTTCATGATCACTCGTCTAACGTGTGGGGTATTTTCTATTTTCTAAATTTTCTTCCTTTTTTTTTGAAAGGGTTTGCTAAAATTGTTCTGGTTTTCAGTATATTTTTCAAATTTTTTAGGAAAAAACGAAGGCGCGACATGTGAGAAGTGGTGAGTATAGTCTTTTTTGGATGTGGGAGGAAAAACAAATTGATTATTTCTGCGGAAAAAATTAAGGGAACAGATAAGCTAAAAGTAAAATGTTTGAAGGCCGTGTAAGATCTGAAATCTCAGCTTACGTCAGTCCACCAGCTGAAAGATTACGTCGGCGATTCGGAACGTTAAGCCACCAAGTGGCTAAATTTGTCGGTTGCTTCACTTTCGTCAACAGCCTGCCAAACGATTTTACAAAACAAATTCAATGGAGGACATTTTGTAAATTTTTGTTCACATTGGACACATTCTTGGTTATTCCGGAATGCTTGCATGACGCAGCTCAAACCAAGCAACTTTTTATACGAACATTTTTATTATGTGAATAAATTTTCTGTTTTGAGATCGGCAATGTGGACCTGGTTCTTTTAGAGAAGTGGCCATGTTTTGGTCATTTCAGGAACCTGAGTTTCTGAATATTAAACCTTATTTTACATCACAAGTTTGGAAAGAGTGAAGTCAATCAAGTCAAATGAGGTCCTTTAGATTTGGTTTTAAGAGATCAGGACAATCAGAAATTTAGCAGAAGATCTTCATATATTTAAAAAAATTATATGAGGTCTTTCAGATATTCTTTGAACGACTCTAGTCAATGAAAAGGTGTTATGAAGATCTTCAAATATTCAGAAATTTTGGAATGACATGTTTTAAATAAATAAGAGGAGAATCTATCAGAAATTTCCCCTAGAGGGCATTAAATGTTCAGACATCTTAATGAAACACTCAATTATTTTTCGAAAAACTCTAGACAAACTTTAACTGTACAGAAATATTATAAGATCCTTCGGATATTATTATGTTATATAATTTTTTCAGAATTATAATAAAATCTTTAAATGTTTGGAAATTGAAATGAGGGCGTCCATAAATTGTTAGAATATCACAGCAATCAAAAATTATTCTTAACCTTTCAAGACTTGCGGTTACTTTTGTAACACGAGCACTGGTGCGTTAAACTTTGTGCAAAACTATTTTCTTTCTCGGAATATATCGTAATACGGATCACATCGAAAGTTATGCGAGCAACACATAATCAACAAATCTGTTTTCAGCAACTTTATTGTGCACTAAACTGAGTCACATAGTTTAAACTGTTTCAGAAATTATAAGCACACCTAATGTTAACGGTCATTTTAAATGGAATGAAATTTTACAAATTATTTTGGCTGCGTCCTTTTGTTCACACATTTATGTACGTCATAGCCTCAAAAAAAAAAACTTAGTTTCTGGTTGACTTCCAAAACGCGTGGTCTTACTCTGGAGTAGAGAAAAAGTAGCGTGCACAAATGGTATACTGTGAGAGGAATCTCTTTAAGAAAATTGGCTAAGAAAGAAGGTATGAGCGTCGGAGCGGTACAAACTGCAGTTAGAAAATATGGAGAGCAATGTACTTTTAAAGATTCACCGAGCAGTGGTCGGAAATCCGGTCGTGTGAGTCCTGATATTGACAAGAAGATCAGGGATGACTATAAGCAGAAACCATCGGCTTCCATTGGAGATGTGGCGAAAAAGATAGGGACCTCGACGTCTAACGTGATGCGTGCAAAAGAGCTACTTAGACAAAAGAAATATCGAAAGCAGAAGAAACCCAAAAGGATCTCAAATCTTGCCGCGTCTATGAAATCGAAAGCCCAGAAACTATGTAATACAATTTTGTGTAGAAATGCTGGGTGTATATTCATTGACGATGAAACGTATGTGATATTGGATTATAAAACCATTCCCGGACAACCATTCTTCACTTTACGCAAGGACAGGGATATCCCCAAAACGAAGAAGGCCATTTTCACCGAAAAATGTGGCAAGAAGGTGATGGTGTGGCAGGCAATATGCGAATGCGGCAAAATATCTAGCCCATACGTTACATCGGAGACAATGAACACCCAGAAGTACATCAAGAAATGCCTCCAGAAGCATTTTTCTTGCCGATGATCATGATCCAATCATATTTTGGCCTGATTTGGCATCATGTCATTACGCCAAGGGCACACTAGGGGGGTACAAAAGCCAAAATGAATCAGGCAAATTGCCCGGAGGCAGAGCCAATCGAAACTTTCTGGGCTTTGACCAAAGCAACGCTACGGACATTCTTAATACCATCGGATGATATCGAAAAATTTAAAAAGGATTGGACAAAAGTGGTGAAAATGGGGGGAGGTGCAACTGTGCAGAAGCTTACTGTTCATGTTGGAGGAAAAGTGAGATGTCTCGGTTATAATGAAAGATTTTGATTGAAGAAGATTAAAATGTTATGTAAAACACCAGTTGTGATATTATTTGTCTAATAAAATAATTGAAATCTTAAAAATCAAGACATTTTTAATATTTTGAAAGATTGCTTATAATTTCTGAAACAGTCTATAGTTATATCAACTTTTTTTTTATTACTTTATTATAGAGACTTCCAGCCCTGAGCTCGTTCGTCACTTTTTTCTCAACTTATTTTTTTCCAACAAGTGTGCTACTAGGGTACTGTCTTCCATAAAGTTATTCACCGAAGCAACACACTAGTTTTATAACGGTTAAAAATACTTGTATATGACTAGATTTGGTTATAAAGAAGCTTACTCCACACAAAAGCTTGAAGATGTGTTACTCGGGCATTAGATCAAAATCTTTTCATTTGCGAACATTTTTGGATTATCACACTACGCGGCGCAAGTTTGGCTGATTATTTTCACGCTATATCTTGATACCTTGACCAGATAGACTGTTTCTGTCTTGGACAATGTGGATCAGTTGAACAAAACCATATGATTGATGACCACAGATCACTATCTTTCTGCTACGCGGCACTGGTGTGCTGATTATTTTCAGGAATATGCTATATCTTAGTATCTTGGACCAGATAGAATGCTTTTGTCTTGGACAATATTATTCAGTCGATCAAGAGCTTTTGAATGCTGACTAGCAGTCCAAAATGTTTCGCTACGGGACGCTTGTATGTCAATGTGTTACCTGCAGGTGCCATACCTGGGTATTTTGACCATTTGGAAAGGTGTTGCCTTCGGATAAGTTTTACAGTAGGCTAAGACCTATAAATAAACAGTTCACAATCCTTCCGCTACTCGGCGCTGGTGTGCAATTGAGTTTCCTGACCAAGCTGTCACTTGAAATTTTGACCATAAAAAAGGGTTTTGTCTAGATTTTTAAAGTTGTTCACTAGATTTTGGTCCGCCACGTGGCGCTAGTGTGCTTGTACATTTTTTGAATATGCTTGATCCATCTAAAATACAAGGCTTTAGTCTTCAGCAAGGCTGTTCAGTAGGTCAAGACCTTTTGTTTTGTGACCAGTAGTTCATGATATTTTCGCTACGTGGCGCTAGTGTACAAGTGATTTTTCTGGCTAAAGTATACCTTGGTATTCTGTCCATTTGGAATGATTTTGTAATCGAAAATCGAAATCGACAAAGGCTCAATATAACACATCAGTTGAAAAGTTCCCGGTCTAACGATGAATACAATTTTTGTTTTGTAAAATTTGACTTTATTCATCGACAGAGTTTCTTTTAAGAGCGAAACACTCACTTCAGGGTTTCTCTAACATTTCTATTCCCTTTTTGTAGAACAATTCTAGAGTTTTTTTTTTTCATTAGGGCGAATCTACAATTGAGAGATTCTCTCCGGGCTCGCTCTCTTTCATTCATTACAGCGCCATTATAAAACATTCGAGGGATTCTTTAGTACAGATCGAAACACAACAGTGCTGGCTAGCATACTCTACAAATAGTAGATTGAAAAACGTAAAAGTGATTGGAATATGAATGATAGAGAGCAAGCCCGGAGAGAATCTCTCAATTGTAGATTCGCCCTAATGAAAAAAAAAAAACCCTAGAATTTATTTTTGGCATCAAAATATGCGTTTGATTCGAGCGATATCTCTTTCCAGCGAGCATTTTTTGTAGGTCTGCAAACAGGTATTAGTCGCTGGAGGCCAAATCTGGCGAAAACGGTGGGTGCGGAAGCAACTAGAAACGTAAGTCGTGCAATTTAACCATAGTAGCCCGCGACTTGTGACATGGTGCGTTATCTTGGTGGAAAAGCACTGTTTTCTTCTGGATATGGGGACGAGTTTTTTAGATTTCTTTGTTCAATTGAACCAGTTGGCGCATGTAGCGATCGTTTTTGATGGTCTGGCCTTTTTCAAGGTAGTTGATGAACAAAATTCCATGCGTTACCCAAAAAACGGACGCCATAACTTTTCCAGCTGATTGTTGCAATTTTGGCCGCTATGGGCTATGTTCAGCTGCCTGCCGATTTGACTCAGGAGTGTAGTATTGAATCCATGTTTCGTCCATCGTTACAAACCGACGCAAAAAGTCCTATTTATTTCGCCAAAACAGCTTCAAACAGGACTCGGAATCATCGACTCGTTGTTGTTGTGGGTCCACCGCGGCACCCATTTAGAAAACAGCTTTCTCATGGACAAACGTTCATGCTATCTTCTGCAATCTTCTTTACTCTACTTTACTTGCATCTTCTTTACCTTACGGTTTGCCAAAACGACTTTGTGGACTTTGAAATTCAAACGAGAATCTTCTGATTCATTTTCTTCGAATAGGTCAGGTCAATCAGGCAATGTTTTGAAGACCTTCAAATGTTCAAAATACTAGATATCAGATATTTGTCAAAGAGGTCAAGTCTGTCAGGAAATAGGCCTTCAGATGTTCATTAATTCAAATACGGTCCTACTGATATTCTTCAAACAGGTCAGGTTAATAAATTAACGACTCGTGTTGGATTTTTTTTTTGCATTATCAAGGGTTTCATTTGAATTTCAATTGAATTTTTTGAAGAATTGAATTTTCGAAAACTTTCGTTTCATTTTCTTTGATTCAGTGTTTTACACGTTCAAAATGTCAATATTTAATTTCAATTACCACTTTGTACCTTTACTTTTTTTCAGTTCCACCTTTTTTCTTAGCAGGTTCTATACCATTTTTTATATTTTGTGTTATCACTTCGGTTGTTCCTCGCCGCTATTTCTGTTTCCACTTTGTTTAATCTGCTTAGTTCCCTCTAAAGACTGTATTTGATGAAATTTGGACACACGCAATTGTTCGTGACTTTTTAGCGTGTGGGTAAAAATTATTGAAATTTGAACTGAATGTATTTCATTGTGTTGTGTCAATTGTGTAATGAGTTTCGTGAAAATCGGTCGAGTGATTTCAGTGATGGCTTTGAATGAAGAAATAGTGCGCCAACAAATTTTGGGCACTCACTTCGAAAACCCAAACGCTTCTCATCGATGGATCGGAAAACAGCTCGGAATCGCACATTCAACCGTATCTCATGTGATCAAAACGATCAAGGACCGTAAGACAACCAAGCGGAAAAACGGTAGTGGCAAAACACGTGGCACATCAAATCCGGAGAAGGTCAGGATGTTATTGAACCAATTTAAGCGTTATCCCAACATTTCGATCAGGGATGTTGCGAAAAAGGCGAAAGTTTCAGTTTGTTTTGTGCAGAAAACAATGAAACGTTCTGGATTACATGTGTACAAGGTCCAGAAGGCACCGAACCGGAGCGATAATCAGAACTCGGTGGCCAAAACTCGTGCAAGAAAACTGTACAGGGAGTGGCTCACAAAACCGTTCTGCATTGTGATGGACGATGAGACCTACATTAAAGCCGACACCAAACAAATGCCAGGACAGGAACACTACGTCGCCACCTCTAAGTTGGCCGTTCCGGAGAGTGTACGGAAGAAGAAATTGTCGAAATTCGCCAAAAAATTCCTTGTCTGGCAAGCGATCTGCGGATGTAGCAAAATGAGTCAGCCCTTCATCACCTCTGGGACCGTCAACGGACAAATCTACAAGGACGAATGCCTCCAAAAACGACTTCTGCACTTCTTGAGATCTCACGATGGCCCGACACTGTTTTGGTCGGATTTGGCATCTTGCCACTATGCCCGTCTTAGACTGGTACAAAGATAATAATGTAGTTTTTGTACCAAAAGACGTCAACCATCCAAACACTCCGGAACTTCGCCCAATTGAAAAATTTTGGGCAATCATGAAGGCAAAGCTCGTTAAAACTCCAAAACTGTTAGAAAATGAACTTGAACTAAAGAAAGTGTGGTTAAAAGTAAGTAAGCAAGTCGGTCCTATCATTGCCGAAAATTTGATGAAAGGGGTCAAGGCAAAGGTGCGGGCATTTGGGTTGGGAGAAGAGGTTCAATAAACCAATGATGTCAAAACTTAACCATTTAGTAGTACTTTATTTCCAGAGAGTTTGAAAAGAATGGGGTTCAAGGAAAATTTTTGGTGACCTATTTTGTGTGTCCAAATTTCATCGAATACAGTCTTTACTTGGACATTGCATAACTTTTTCATTTTAGCTTTGATCATATTGAGAGAGATAGAAATCGAAAGGTAGTAGCAGGAGCTGGGTGGTCAAGAAGAAGATTTATATTGTTTTTGACTCAGGAAGTACCAGCGCATTGGTCCCAATCTAAATGAATCACCCTTCAAATCTCTTAACAAATAACCCTTCAAATATTCTGTTAAATTAACACAACAGATCAAAACAAATATGAAGATCCTAGCGATAAAGCGAAATAATGGATTACTCTACGGTGCACTTGAGGCCAATGGAGTTTTAAAACAGTGATCCAATTTTCGCTAAAAATCACTAGTTTTTTATTGATTGTTGGTAGTAAAGATAAAATGGACAAAATTGTTTTGGGTATGCTGAAAGATTCAAAATGTATGTTATGCCTATGTACCCCATGTGATTTGCCCATCCTGAGCTGTTTTCCAGGGAACGGAAAACTACTCGTTTTTAATAATTCTTCTATTTTGAATAGGATATTGAATAGGATCGAAAAATACACACAAACCTTATAGCTGGTTTTCTCAAAATTAGATTCTTGTTTTATACGTCCATTGGCCTCAAACCTTTCAATTTCCGTTAGTTATTACACTTAAAACTTGCCTATAAGATTTCTTTAGGGGCTGCCTCAAATATTTTATTTTGAAATAATATAAAGTTTTACGCAAAATAGTTTTATAGATTATATTGAATGATAAGTTAAGATGGATATCATATTAATGTTATTTATCGCTTAGCAGTGCTACTAAACCAAATTTAAAGAAAGTTAGGGCTTCATTGTAGTTATTATCTGTAATTATAGTAATTATCTGGATAATCTGACAATGCGTAGGCACAGCCAACTTCGATTTGGAGAAACTTTGCTCATTTTTTCGATATGGAATAGAATGTATTTCCACCGGTCTACTGGTGTTTGGATCACTTTTCGTTCTAATTTGGGGGTTTTTGAATAACGACTGTTCCAGAAAGTATAAGCACACCTTATTTTAACGGTCACTTTGAATATAATGAAATATTTCAACATGTTTTGGCTGCGTCTTTTTGTTTGCACATTTCTGAATGACATAGCATCAAAAAAGTGCTTAGTTTTGTGTTACCTATCAAAATGCGCGGTCTTACTCCGGAACAACGAAAAAGTATCGTGCACAAATTGTGCACTGTGAGCGGACTCTCCTTGAGAAAATTGGCCAAGGAAGAGGGTGTAAGCGTCGGAGCGTACGATCTGCGATCCGATAATATAGAGAACAGTGTACGTTTGAAGATGCGCCTAAGAGTGGTCGGAAATCCGGTCCTGTTAGTCCGGATATCGATAAAAAGATCAGGGATGCCTACAAGCGAAAACCAGCGACTTCCGTTCGGGATGTTGCGAAAAAACTAGGGACCTCGTCGAGTAACGTCATGCGTGCCAAAGAAAGACTTGGGCTAAAAACATACCGGAAGCAGAAAAAACCCAAAAGGAATCCAAAACAGGCCGCGTTCGTGAAACCACGGGCCCGCAAATTCTACGATTCGTTATTGTGTAGAAATTTTGGGTGTATAATAATGGACGATGAAACGTATGTGAAACTAGATTATAAAACGCTTCCCGGACCACAATTCTATACTGTAAGCGAAGACCAAGATATCCCCGAAACGGAGAAGGCAATTTTTACCGAAAAATTCGGTAAGAAGGTTATGGTTTGGCAGGCAATATGCGAGTGTGGTAAAACATCTAGTCCGTACATCACAACGGAGACGATGAACACTCAGAAATACATTAAGGAATGTCTCCAGAAGCGATTATTGCCGATGATCAGGCAGCACGAAGGTCAAGTAGTGTTTTGGCCTGATTTGGCGTCATGTCATTACGCAAAGGACACTTTAGAATGGTACAAAAGTCAAAATGTATGTTTCGTGCCGAAAGACATGAATCCGCCGAACTGCCCGGAGGCACGGCCAATCCAGACTTTTTGGGCTTAACCAAAGCAAAGCTTTGAAAATTCATAAAACCAGCGGACTACATCCAAAAATTTAAAAAAGATTGGCCAAAAGTGGTGAAAATGGGGGGAGGTGCAACTTTGCAGAAGCTAATGGGTCGTGTTCGAGGAAAAATTAGGAGTCTTGGCTATGATTAAATATTTTGATGAAAATAAAGTAAAATATCATATAAAACACAAATACAAATATGATTTGCCAAATAAAATTATTAAAACTAAAAAAAACATGACTTTTTTGTTATTTTGAAGGTGTGCTTATACTTTCTGGAACAGTCTATATTATTGGGATATGAAGCAATGCACTGTTATTTCCTGCATTCAATCATGATCATTTCTTATCAATATAAAAACTAGCAATATGAGAATTTGAGAACATGAAACAATCAAACTTCCGGGAGATTTTTTCTTCTTTGAATTATGAGCAGTTCTTTGGAATTTCAAAATATTCAATTTGCTAACAAGTCTTTCTTTAGATTGTACTTAGGTTTTCTCGTTATCATTGGAATCACACTTTTTGCAATATCTTTTAAAGATTTTGTCTATAAAGACAAGCTTTGTATCTATTATATTTTTCAAACAAGTATTTCATGTCTCTGCCAATCTGCATGATTTTTTTGTTATGTTGGGTGTTTTGTGTACGGGGTAGGCCCAAATAAGTGGCGCAGTATTTTGTTTTAGTGTGAAATTCTTCTAGCCATCGCAAGAGCCATCTGGTTGCCAGCATATTAAAGAGGGACTGATTAATATGTAAACAAACTAGTGTTCGCTAGATTCCGTCGACAGGAAGTGCCTAAGAAAAATATGGATTTCAAAAGACAACGGATTTTGCAGTTGCATTTGGCGGGAAAGCGTCCCAACCAGATACTGGCCAAGACCCGGAAAGCAGGAATATGCCGCACATTAATCGACCGGACGTTGAGAAGATGGAGAACGAGGGGAACCATTGATCCAAAGAAAAAACCAGGTCGTCCTCGCAGTGTACGTACCAAACGGCTTGTAAAGGCGGTGTGTGAGTGAATTCGCCGAAATTCCTGACGTTTTTCATATAAACTGGCTCAGGATATGGACGTCTCCAGGAAAACTATCAGATCAGTTCTCAGAGAAGATTTAAGATTGGTGCCGTACAAGAAAAGATAAATTCATGGACTTTCGGAAGCCAACAAGAAGAACAGAGTCATTCGTTGTCGCGAATTACTTCGTCGGCACGGTGATTCCATGATTGTGTTTTCGGATGAGAAAAATTTCGCATTGCAGCAAAGTTTCAACGCTCAAAATGACAGGGTCTATGCAGCGAGTATTCAGGATATCCCTTCTTCAATTCGCGCAGTTCAACGCTTCCAAAATCATACTTCGGTCATAGTTTGGGGAGCGGTTTCTGCGGAAGGTCGTCTACCACTGCTTTTCATTGATAAGGGTGTAAAATTCAACGCAGCATACTACGTAAAAGAGGTCTTGGAAAAGCATTTGAAGAAGCATACTTCAACGATGTTCGGTAACCGTAATTGGGTGTAGACAACAGGATTCTCCGCCGTCCCATGGAGCAAAGATTACCCAAGCATGGTGCACCAAGAATTTGCCAGACTTCATTCCTAAGGAAGTATGGCCAGCTTCTTCGCCAGATGCAAATCCTCTGGATTTCTCTCTTTGGGAAATTATGGAAGCTCACTTTCGAGATCTCCAACCAATGGGTATTGAAGCATTCAAAGCTACCTTACAGAAGATATGAGATGAAATCCCCGAAAATCAGGTGCGTGCCGCTTGTAATACCTTTCCGAAGAGACTAAGGGCAATGATTAAAGCTAAAGGTGATAGAATCGAAATGTCAATATGTACACATATTTAAACAATAAAATATAAGAAACAGCATAACAAAGAAACATTGAAATTATTTGTATTTTCGTGGGAGATACAGTCTACCCTGTATATATTTAAGAATTTTGAAATATCAAATTTTAACACATTTATATGGGATAGCATTGATTAGCATCTCAAATGTCTTGTTTATAAACTTTATGAAATTTTATGATTGAATCAGATTTTTCTGATCCTTAGTTTTTATGTTAAAATTCCCATATGATGAGCAAATTACATAGAAAGTTTGAAAAAGAATGATGAAATGAAAGATAACGCCTAAATGCAGGCGTTCTTAGAAAATACTGGACATTTCATAGAAAATCATTCATTACTCGGAAAATGGCAGTATTTTACTGAGATTATTCGAATGATCTTTACCATTCCTCGCCCTGATTGTTTCGGATTCCAAGAATTCACCGCTCAACCGTTGGATGAGTTCCATGCCTTTGATAAAACAAATTTCGTACCCATCTCATAGTATCTGTTTATAGAGTGGAAGCTAGATTTCTCGTTCACACCGATATGTTTCAGCAGTCTCAAGATCTCAGATGGTCATAATTCCTTCAAATATAAATTTACTACCAGCTCTGGTTCAGTTTCTATGTTTATAAATTAACCAAAACAAACTATCTTCCAAAACAAATCAAATGCCAGATGGGATGATATGTTTCAAAACTTAATAATTGAATCAACGGTCGAAGTTTATACTTTCGTTGAACACTTCGCCATAGATCAATTTACACCAAAAATCATCTGCAAAACTCCGAAGTATCCTCCCTGGTCAAATAGAAATCTTAGAGGTCTGAAGTCAGCTAAAAGATCTGCTCTTAAACAATTCTCAAAGAACCGTAACTCCTACACGCGGTCATACTACATCGCTTGCAACAACAGATACAAACAGCTCGACAAGGAATTGTTTCGTAGCTACTTGCAGCAGACTCAACGGAATCTAAAACTCAACCCTCGAAAATTTTGGTCTTACATCGACGAACAACGGAAGGAGATAGGACTACCCACAATCATGAAGTTTGGCGAAAAAGAAGCTTCCTCTCTGTCGTCTATAAGCGACCTCTTCAGGGAACAGTTCTCAGCAGTATTTACAGCCGAAACGCTTGACCATCATCAGTTGTTCGAAGCTGTAGCCAATGTACCTCCACGTCCTGCCATTGGTCCTCATCCACTAATGACACTTGATACTATTGTATCCGCTTGTGCTCGCTTGAAATGTTCTTCAAATCCCGGTTCTGACGGCATACCATCCATTGTAGTGCTGCACTCTCGATTCCTTTGACAGTTATTTTCAACCGCTCTCTTTCATCTGGATCCTTTCCAAGTATTTGGAAGCAATCATTTGTTTTCCCTGTGCATAAAAAAGGCGATAAACGACAAGTGTCCAACTACAGAGGAATCGCCGCTTTGTGTGCCACGTCTAAACTTTTTGAGCTAATAGTTCTCGACTTTCTGAAGCACCATTGTCTCAGTTATGTTTCCGAGACTCAACATGGATTCATGCCAAAAAGATCCACCTGCACTAATCTGGTTTCCTACACATCCTTCATCAGAAGCTCATAAACAGGTCGATGCAATCTACACCGATTTTTCTGCAGCGTTTGATAAAATCAACCATGAAATCTTGATAGCTAAACTCGATCGTCTTGGTTTCTCCAGTACGTTACTAGATTGGCTTAGTTCCTACCTAGTTGGTCGTTCTATGGCAGTCAAAATTGGAAACACAACATCGGAACCGTTCCCTGTCACATCTGGTGTTCTACAGGGCAGTCATATTGGACTTTTCTTATTCCTGCTATACTTGAATGATGTTAACCTAGTATGTACTTAAGTGTTTCAAGCTCTAATATGCTGATGACTTCAAACTATACTACGTAATAACCTGCCCTGAAGACGCACAGTTTTTACAACGGGAACTTGACAGTTTTTCTACATGGTGCTTAACAAACCGTATGAGCCTGAATGCTGGAAAATGCTCGGTAATCTCCTTCACCAGAAATCGCTCTATGGAGTTATTTAACTAAACTATCGCAGGAACATCCCTAAAACGTGAGGATACAGTTAAGGATTTAGGCATTCTTCTGGATTCGCATTTAACTTTTAAGTACCATGTGGCTTACATTACCTCCAAAGCCTCAAAATGCCTGGGCTTCATTTTCCATGCTGCAAAATACTTCTCCGATATTCATTGCCTAAAGACACTATATTGTTCGCTGGTCCGCTCTATACTAGAATATGCAGTAGTTGTATGGGCTCCATACTACCAAAACGACATACAGCAAATAGAGACAATTCAACGCAAGTTTGTCCGCTATGCTCTGCGGCGATTACCCTGGAATGATCCTTTTAACCTTCCCAGTTATGAAGATCGTTGTAAACTCATCGGCCTCGATCTTCTCGAAACTCGCAGAATTGCAAAAAAGGCTTCATTCGTGTCCGATGTTCTTCTGTGTCATATAGAATGCCCTTCTGTGCTACACAGAAAAAAATAATGAATCTTAACAAGCGCGTAAAATTTCCCCTCGTTTAATTCCAAGCCAAAGAAGGCATAAACAACAAAATTGTTTGCAATCTTTCATGCGCCAAACAAGAATGTTTGCAATCTTCCAAACAACAGACTAGATTCAGGCGTTATCTCGATTTAAGTTTCATGAAATATCCCAACCATTTGTTCCAAATCTAGCATTCCCTTTATGTGCATTAGATAACGCAGAAAATTAAATGTTTCTTCTTATCTGTGTAGCTGAGTTGAATTTTGATATTCGTCGTCGCCCTCTCCGCACACATCAGTTTTTTCGTATTTCTACTTCCCGTACTAATTATGGTTATAATGAGCCGATTAGTAGTATGTGTCGTGTGTCCAATCGCTGTTATAATGTCTTCGACTTTCACTTGTCTCGTTCTGGTAACAAAAGTAGATTTCTTGAATTGCTTAGATAGGTTAGCATAGTATAGTATAGTGATTAGAAATTAAAAATATTTTATGTTAGTTTTAAGAGCTGATTGTATCATTTGGAATGTAATCTGTTGGTACCTAAAGATGAGGAGGTTTTATGCTCATTTTAGAAAAAAAGCTTAAGCTCCCCTAAAATGGGCTTTTTTCTCCTCCGGAAAAAGAAAAGAAATTACACCTACAATGAAAAATAAACATACTTCTGTTAACAAAACTGTACAAGACAAACACTGAGACAAAATAAAAATGACGGGAAACCTTTGTCACCCTGTAATGTATGTGTGTGACATTACCATCAACCAATGTAATCAATAATAACATCTGAAATGCCAATAAGGTGTAAATGTAGTTTCCATTTGTATGAGAATATATTGAACAATGTGTATTTTTTTGTATCACATTTTAAGTTAAACATTTGAAAGGTCTGAAATATTCCAAGACCTCCTCATATGACGCCTATGTTGATGAACATCTGGCCGCACTGTATTCCCGCCCCATTAAAACAAAGCGCAGAGTCCCGACACGTCGCAGCTGTTGGCAGGTAACGATTCTCCCCGCATTTTTACTCCCATTCACACCTGGCTGGACAAGCGCAAGTTTCTCGAGGGGAGCACAACTAGACACCCATCCCAGTGCTTCGAAAGCACGCACAATCCGGAGAGTAAAAGTAACCCACTTTAGAGCCATCAATTCATGCACACTTTTTCCATGCCTTTAGGGCTCTTGACGCTTCACGTTGCACACAAACGTGTTTGGTGCCCGTTGCACTCCTTTGCTCAATGTATGCTCATTTTTCCTCTCTGTTTACGTTCCAGGTTTCGTTCCGGAGGCCATCACGGATAAACAAGTTACGCTAATCTACTGAAACGGGTTTTCAAAAAAAAAAAAAAAACTTACTAATGAATTGAAGTTTAGTGAAAAAGTGCGAGCGAAAAGTTGTACAAAGTGAAGTTTACGCCAAGAAATTCGACACATTCGCCTAGCATACAAAGTATAGTGTGAGTGGTAAGAGTTGGGTAGAGAGTTGAAAGATCCACAGCACGAGAAGCACAAATAGGAATGATTTGTGAGTGAGGCGAAGTAAAAAGTGAAAAATAAACCGTAAAAGCGTGGCGCCAGTTCAAAACAGAATCGTGAAGATCCCCAGTATCGAGCGGGGAAAAAGGTCGTCTTTGGGTATTCATATAAGGTGCTCCAGCTCGCGGAAGACACATACTTGCCGACGTCAACATTAGCCGGATGCCGCCAAACGGCAAAAGCTAACTGTAAGTACAAAATACCGAAAATTGGACCTCAACCGGTCGGTCGTCGCTGGCTTCTTGTATTTACTGCCGGAATTTACTGTATTGCCATTTTTTGTCGACAGGGGGGCTTTGCGTGTTTTTTGAGATCGCCGCGGGCAGGGCGATGGTGCTCAGTAGCCCTCGGTGGAATGGAATTAAAACAAATTCAACTCAATTTTCGTCCGCATTTGACACCACCGCCGACCGTGTCTTTGCTGTTTAAATTAAATTAAAACCACAGGAAGTGCTTGGGAAGTTTTGCGTTTTCCGCTCTCGATTGCGAGGGCAGAAGAACGTGCCTTTTGCGTCAACAATTATCGGGCACGGTGAGGGGAAATGATTGAGGGAGCATATTTCTTCTGCTGTTTGCTTTTTGCTCCGTTGGATTATTGGCAGAAGTTCTTGTGGTACGTTTAATCCATTTTTTTTTTGCGGAAAATAGAATCTAAAAAAAAAACGGTAAGACAAAACATGTCTGGGAAAAAAATCATGTACGGCGTTAATAGAAAATATGAAGTTGAGGAATTCTAAAACTGTGGGTCATCCCAACGGAATTATTAAGAAAACCAAGAGGTACTTAAAGAGGATGTCATTGTTACTTTTATAGGAAACAACGCATCTAAGCTGAGACTTCCCCCAATCGCGTAATTTTCGATTCATAGGCGACAATTATTTTGTAAGCTCTTGTAAACGTCCAGATGATTGCCTAATAGCGATGGTTGTCAAGTTGTTAGTAGGAAAACCCCTGTAAAGATTGGTGAGCGCAGAAATTTTCACTTGGAGTCGCAGGAAGTGAAATGTATTTTCACTTTTGCTAACTGATAAATCGCAGATCAGGTTGTCAACTTATTGGAAAACCTGAAAAATATGAAATCAGGGGAATTTGTATGGATTGAGACAAATTTAGAGTTATAAGGTAATTGCTTGAATAATCAAGGATATTTAAGCATGAAAAAAGCGTTACGAACTTGGAAAAGACTCTAGTAATTGGGGAAGATATTTTGACAGTAGTTTAGAAATATAGCTGTCAATAAAAATATATTTTATTTATTCTGTCTTATCAGCTTTCTAAACTAATTGACGCTATCAATGACGACAAAACAATGATATCTCGCGTAATACGAAAAATGGTCTATCAGTTTTTTCATCTATTTTATCTTTGGTTATAATTGAAGCTCTGCACATTTTTGCAGCACAGGTTGATTGCATGTAAACTACCAGTCAAAAGTTTTGAATCACTTCAAAAAGTAGTGCAGCACACACTTGAATATTCCATCACAATCAAAAGTATAGACGTAGAACAATAGATTTTATGATTCTATACCTTGAAACCATGATTACCTGAAAAATGTTTATTTCTTCAAAGTTGTTCAGAAAGTCAAAGCTTCCGGAACGAGGAGAGTATGGTTGTGCATATGACAGAAGACGTTTTTTAACAAGTTTATATCGGGAGTCCGACCAACTAGAATGATCGAGCCTTCAGCAAAACTATACAGAAGGACCAGATATTTCAAAAGCTTACTATCATAGTATTAGTAACTGATATTAATTCTATTCATTCCTACGCTCATTAATTTGGTACCAATCGGGGGAGACTTGGTCTTATACCCAATATTTTCAAGCTTTTGATGACTAACTAACTTCATATTTGAGTAATTTTAAACTTCTCAGGTTTATTTCACTTCATATTCAAGTGTCTGATTCCAGATTCTTGAGGACTTACTAACTTGAATAGTAAGTATGCTTCACTTCGTGTTAGAGTGTTTCTAATTTTTTAAAGACTGAGTTACTTCATGTTCAAGTGGTTCCAATTTTGGGGACTAAATAACTCAGTATTCAAGTGATTTAAGGTTGATTCACAACTTATTTACATACATAACTCCAATCTTTTTAAGGGTGACATTAAAGTGATTTCAGCTTTACTGAGCTAATAATCTTAATATTTAAGTTACAAAAGGATTCCTAATGCCGTTCTAAATACATTCCCAAAATAGCAATTTGATCATAGCGCCCGGATTGATGATATCTGAAATAAATGGAATACTGAAGAATAATATCAATAAAAACAAAATCAACTATAATAAACATTGGGTGATAACATTCAATATCTAACTGAAAGAAAAAAAACTAAGGCTTGTGGCTTGTAGTAAAAACATTTCGATTTCGTAGTTGTCGACTTGGAATATAAAAATTAAGTTTTGATAAAAGTTCTTCAGAATCAATACGATGCGAAACGATATCGTTTACAACTGAGACCATTGCGAATTCTCGACGCTCTTTTAATGTTTTTATGCTGATGAGCATACAACGAGCTTTATAAGATGGTAAAGGAAATCTTGTCCAACCTAATTTTCGAAGGGCAAACAGTATAAATTGCTTTTGAACTGATTCTATTCGTTGTTCGTGCGTGACTGAAAAAGGTGACCATACTACGCTACAATACTCAAGTATTGACCTCACATATGCAACGTATAATGTTTTTATTGTGTATGGGTCATGAAAGTTGTAACTAAATCGTTTTATAAATCCTAGCATGCTACTTGCTAAACTGATTATTGTGTTATAGTGGTAAATGAATGTTAGTTTCTTATCTAAAATAACACCTAAATCCTAAATTCTTCCGCACTTTTCAACTGCCTGATTTCCAAGCGAGATTGTACAGTCTAGTGTTTACCGCTTTCTACTAAATGATATTGATTTACATTTTTGGACGTTTAGCTGCAAAAAGCTTTGTTGGCACCAATTTGTTTTTGAATAGTCTTATATCTTCCTTGTTTCTTATTTCTAAAAATATCTTTAAATAGTAGGCATAAATAAGAATTATTACGTTTTTTAAAATGAGGGAAATATCGTTTACAAATAGTATAAACAAAAGAGGGCCGAGATGAGAGCCTTGAGGAACTCCTGAAGTAACTCGAACAGGATTTGAAGTCTTGCCTTTGAATCAGACTATTTGTTTTCGATCAGTAAGATAAGACTCGAGCCATTTAAGAAAATTTAGCTCAATACCCATTTTTTGCAGTTTGAATAGAAGCATGGGTATATCAATGCGATCAAATGCCTTGCTGAAGTCTGTATATAAAGCTTCAACATGGTTTCCGTTATCCATTGCAACCAGCGAATAGTTAACGAATTCGAGTAAATTTGTATTAGTTGAGCGTCCTTTGAAGAATCCATGTTGCGAGGTAGAGATTCTATTTTTAATTTGACAAAATAGTTTTTCATTAATGATCGCTTCAAAAAGTTTTGGAATGCAAGAGATAATAGCAATACCGCGATAATTTCGTTTGTCAGATTTTTTGCCACATTTAAAAATAGGAACTAGATAGGAACTTTTCCACGAGTTGGGAAAAATACCGGATTTGATCGACATATTGAAAAGCCAAAACAAGGGAGTTGTAAGCTCCGAGGCTAAGTTTTTCAGAAAAATGGGGGGAATCCCATCGGGCCCACATCCTTTGGAGACATCTAGCTTTTTCAATGCTTCTTTTATGTCATGCACATTATATTGTTTACACTAATATCTCTACTAAATTCTGGAAAGGAACCGAAATATTTGCGAACACGATCTGCTTCAGAAAATGTGTAATATATATCTTGGAAGAAAGTTGCAAATAGACTGCAAATTTCTGGCGAGGTAGAACCCACATTTTCATCTAGGTACATTTTTGATGGAAAATTGTCAGATTTTAAAAACAGTTTAGTTTTTACATAGTTAAAGAATTTTTTTGGATTGGATTTAATCTCTAGCTCGGTTTTTGAGTTACACTCATCAAAGGCAATATTAACGGCTTGATTTAGCTGGTCGCAAATATTCAAATAATTTACCAGATTCTCGTTGCTACTATTTCTTTTGTATACTTTATGTGCTTTTTGCTTTTGGTTTTTTAATTTTTTTATTTGTTCATTATACCAAACTGGGATTTTTGAATAACTTTGTCTCCTTATTCTTTTCAATGGTACATGTTCAACTATTATTTCGAATAATAATTTGTTGAATGCATCAACAGATGATTCGACATTTTCCTCGTTTCTAAAAATTGTTTGCCAATTAATAATACTTAGCCTATGCTTAATACTGTCAAAGTTTGCCAAAGGATATTGAAAGACATATTCGCTGTCGTCGGGTTTTTGGTATTGGTGTATAAATAAGGAAAACTCAATTGCTGTGTGAAATGCTTCATTTTTCCATAATGGAATAAGAGATTCGGTCACACAGAAGACTTCTTGAATATTTGTCAATAAAAAATCTAAATAGCAATTTTGCTGATTTTTTACATGTTTTATTTGATTGAGCCCTCAACTGGCAGTTTTGTCAAATATAAACTGCAATGTTTCATTTTCCCCAACGACTGGAAGTGAGATACCTTCATTTTCTGTGTCTGGAAAGAAATCAATACTACGTTGATTAAAATCCCCGTATATGTGAATTTTCACTTCTGGGGTAAGATTGGCCGAAATTTCATCGGCAATACTAAAGAATTTTTCATATAAGTCTTTGCGAGCATTGTTCGGAGGGAAATACACAGTGGCAAATACGTGTGTTTTCCCCGACATATGCACTTTTACCCAACCATGTTCGAAATCCTTACTTTTTTCTGCCGTGATGATTTCTGAATTGAAATTTGTGGAAATGGCAATTAGTAAACCCCCTCCTGATTTCTTTTCAGACTGATGAAAGGTACGGTCATCTCTAAAATCATTGTAATTATTACCAAAAACTTCTTCACTTCGAACACTTTCATCCCAACTGGTTTCATTTGCCAGAATTATTGGGAAGGAACAACACAAAATTTTGTTGTGGATTTCTTTAATCTTAGCGGAACCTTTCATTCGATGGAAATTTTGGCAATAAACCAACATTTCAGTTCCTATTTGTATCTGAGGTGAAGTAGTTGGTTTGATCGAGTCAGTGAAATTTGTGTAATTAAAACTATTCACCTCTCCTTGATGTAGAGAGGTCGTCAAGTCTTCAAAAAGGGCAGTTTCTGCTAGATCTCCAAAGGGTTCGTCAGTTCCGTGGAAAACCCGCAAGCCTGTTTGCACGTGCTGTACACGATGTAGCTGAGGAGCTCCCCGGATCCATCCAGTTTGGTGAGCGTGCTGCGTCGGGGTGCGAAAACACACCGCCCGCCGGGTACGGGTTTAAAATTTCACCTCCTTGAAATTGAATTGGCGGTTGAAATTGAATAAAATAGTACATAAAATATAGTGAAATGGTGTTGATTGTGCAGATTGAGGTCCTACTGCAATTGTCGACGGAATTGCGTATCCTGAAAGTTTAGTCAATGGATCAATTTCGATGTGCTGCTCCGTTTCCTTGCATCTCAACAATTATTTGCAGTGAATCTCATAGGTACTACAGTGATTTTAATTAATTTAAGGAATTATTTCAATTCCATTTGTTACTACGTTAATGATACTAAAAAGTGAGTAGATAAATACAGTGGAAACACTATGTGATATTACCACAATGGAACTGACTCCTAGCTTCGGGTTTTAGCAAAGAATTCCTACTGAGCCCTTGCGGCACGTCAAGCCGGCCAGTTCAGCGCAAGGGGACTAAAAGTAAATTGGTACGAACAAATAGACAGAAAAAGTAATTCGTGATTCAATAAGTTTTAAAAGTCCATTGTCGGTTACTTAACAGTACTTTTATTAAAATTTCAAAGTTCCAGCATTAGATCGTTACATTTCTCCAGTTCAAACGAAATCTCGAACCTTCCTCTTGATGGAGCCCATCGGCGCATGCACAGTGGAAACGGACATGGAAGCTGGTGTCCTTGTTTGCCCCGCCGCTTCGTCGAAGTTGCTGCTTTGAAATAGTCCAGTATTTTTCTATTGGTCGAAATTCCGGGCAATTTGGTGGATTCATTAGCTTGGGGAAGAAAATCGATCTTGTTGGCAGCATACCACTCCAGAACCACCTTGGAGTAGTGGTAAGGCCTGTACTCGAAAAAAATGCACCAGACAAAAGTGTTCGCCAAAAATTTATTTTAAGTCGGATTTTCTTGAAGCTTTCAGGGGGAATGAACAAATACATATGGATTATGTTTCGGCATAATTACTTTATTCAATTTCCTTTCCATCGCTGGAACCCCGCACCTTTCCCTTAAGACCCCCCATTACATTTTGTGCAATTGTGGAGCCGACCTCTTTGGTCGCTTTCATCCATTCTTTCTTCAACTCCAGCTCGTTCTTAAGCACCTTGGACGATTTTCGAACTTTGGCCTTCATTATGGCCCAAAATATTTCCACCGGACGAACCTCTGGTGAATTTGGGGGGTTGGCGGTTATTGGTACAAAAACAACGTTATTGTCTCTGTACCAACGTCGATCACGCGTAGTGGCATGATGCCAGGTCCGGCCAAAATAATTTCTCGCCTCCGTGGGAGCGCAGGAAGGGCAACAGACGCTTCTGGAGGCACTCGGCGCGGTAAATTTCGCTGTTGATGGTACCCGTTGTGATGTATGGTTTACTCAGTTTACCGAATTGGCACATGGCCTGCCAGAGCAAGTAGTTTTTGGTGAATTTGTCCATTTTCTTCTTTCTTATGTCTTCCGGAACATCAAACCGTGATTTGGCAACGTAGAACTCCAGCCCCGGTATCTACTTTGCCTCTGCCTACAGGTTTCGTCATCCATAACTACACACATCGGTTTCGTTAACCACTCTCGATACATCTTAATTGCGCGGGATTTGGCCGCCGTGTTTTGATGATCACGCCGGTTCGGTGCCTTGCGGACCTTGAATACCCGAAGCCCAGCTCGTTTCATGGGTTGCTGAACGAACCAGGCGGAACACTTTGCCTTTAGAGCCGCGTCACGAATCGAAAGGTTCGGATTACACTTGAAATAATCCAACACCTTCCGGGCCTTCACAGGGTCAGCTGTCTTCGATTTTCTTCCACTTCCAGCCCGCCGCTCGGTCGTCTGGAACTCCTTAAACGATTTTACCACCCGAGACACAGTTGTATGGGTGATTTCCAGTTGTCTTCCGATCCATCTCATGGTCGCAGTCAGATTTTCCATGACCGCGCGCAAAATTGTCCGGCGATTTTCTTCTTGTTTCGATGACATCTCAATAACCACTGAACCGATAGTTATTTTTTACATGTAAACAATTTACTTAACACTAGTTATACTCAGATTTTCATCAATTTTTATCCACGGGCAAGAAAGTTACACACGGATAAAAATTGTGCATTTTTTTTTCAGTACAGGCCTTAGATGGTCAAATCGGGCGAAAAGATGAACGGCAATACACGCTTTTTCAGGCATTCATCGATGGAAACTAGGTATGTCATCGTGGAGGATGTGACGAATGGTTCCGTTTTCAAGCCACAACTGCAAATCGCATGCCAAATCATGGCCTTCTTTGCGAACTTGTTGGCTAACACGAACTTGACTCTTCCGGAACATCCCCACGTCCAGGCACAATGTAAAACTTTTGACCGGGATGCTGCTTTAAATCGAGTATGAGGTATGTTTCGTCATCGATCAAAGTGCAGCCCTTGTGTTTCGCCAAAACATGGTCGTACAAGAGCCTTGCACGCTTTTTGAACACGTAATTCTTCTTCATGTGCCGGTTCGGATGTTTACTGGCTTTGTACGACTTTTATCCTTCCCTGGCAAGGATGTTTCAAAATTGGCGTTGTATCTTCTGGCCACATCTCAGATCGAAAGACCGGAGCTGGCTTTAACGCACCTCAACACCTTGCTGCGCAGCTGACGATCCCGTTTTCGGTTTTCGTTGGTTGTTTACTTATTTCTCTCCACACTTTGTTTTTTCTTGTATTTTGACATTTGGGAGTTTGGGTTTTGTCTTTTTGGGTTTTGCAACCTGACAACGGGACCCGGTTTTAGTTGTTTGTGTTTTATATTTTTTTTTTTTTCTTTTTTCGTTTTTGCTTTTTTGTTGATGCGCTAAAGGGTATTTCGATCAAAATTTGGTTGACGAGCATTTCCTTTCATCGTGCATTAACAAATTCTGCACACCCCTCATTTTGAAGATGTGTGCGTGTAGCATCATGCCTTCTATTTTGATTTTGAGATTAGCACTTCAATTATCAAAATGTCGTCGAAGGAAGAGAAGCAACGCATCAAAATTTTGCACGTGCATGGTGAAAATTCAAACTACTCTCACGCCAAGTTGGCAAAATTGTTGAATGTGGCTAAATCAACTGTAACCAACGAATTAAAAGTGTTTGATGAACGTTTGTCGACAGCCAGGAAAGTTGGATCGGGGGGAAATCGAAAGCCGGAGGCCACAGCGACGACAAAAAGAGTTGCCCGCCGTTTCGAGCGGAGCCCCAACCTCTCCGTTCGAGATGTCGCAAAGAAGCTGGGAGTGGCGCCTTCTACCGTGGATAGAGCTTAAAAACGAGCTGGACTGTCGACTTACTAGAAAGTGGTGACTCCAAATCGCGACGATAAACAAAACACGTCGGCCAAAGCTCGATTGCGAAAGTTGTACACGACGATGCTGACGAAGTTTGATTGCGTGGTACAGGACGATGAAACTTACGTCAAGGCAGACTTTAAACAGCTTCCTGGACAGGAATTTTATACGGCAACCGGACGGGGAAAGGTGGCAGATATTTTCAAGCACATTAAACTGTCAAAGTTCGCGAAGAAATATCAGGTGTGGCAGGCCATCTGTACCTGTGGCTTGAAGAGCAACGTTTACATTGCGACCGGAACCGTCAACCAGGAAATTTATCTGAGCGAGTGCCTACAAAAACGTCTACTGCCTTTCCTGAAGCGACATAATTGTTCCGTTCTATTTTGGCCAGATTTGGCATCTTGCCATTACGGAAAAAAGGCCATGGAGTGGTATGCTGCCAACAACGTTCAAGTGGTGCCCAAGGACAAGAACCCTCCCAACACGCCAGAGCTCCGCCCAATCGAACAATATTGGGCCATCGTCAAGCGAAACCTTAAGAAGACTCAAAAAGCTGTTGTGAGCGAGAAACAGTTCAAGGCAAACTGGCGTTGTGTGGCGAACAAAGTGGACAAGGAGACTGAACAAAACCTTATGACAGGTGTTAAACGAAAGACCCGGCCAATTCGCATTTTGTAAAAAGGAAACAAGCTGAATATTTCTCCCTTTATTCTGTATTAACTGAACTTGAAAAAGAAAAGAATTTGACTTATTAATAAAAACTTTGATCGACTCACTCACATAACTGTTTGACCAAATTTTGATCGGAACACCCTTTAAGGGGCGTGAGGGACGTACCAGTTTACCTTTAATCAGCCTTTAATCCTGCATATTTGGTTGATTTGAGTTTGATGTGAATCAGTGCTATCCCAAACAAACATAAGGATGAATCTTCAATTAGAGTTGATACTGAAAGTTTCACCAAATTTGAGTTTCTCGCTGCAAGAGATTCGAAGTGTTGTCAGTTTTGGATTGTGCAAGTGCCGTTTCCAAAATGAATCGTTGTTGTTTTCATTGGAGTTTAAAATGCCATTTTTTACTAAAACAAAGAAGCAGTTTTACGCGAACGGACTGCAGAGGTAAAAAGAAATGATTTTGATCCCTTAGCATATTTGAATGTCCATGGATTAATGGCGTTTGTTCGCCGAGAGAAGTGATTGGTCATCTGGGAGTTCTGAATTGCAGTTCGCAATATGAAAACATGGCTTATAAACCTTTTTGACTGCTTCGGCAATTGAATTGATACGTTAGACAATATTTAAATTACTATATGATAAATCAGGGACCTGGCAACCCTATCCTATTTACTAGCGATTGACAGTATGCAACATATCGCGGGCCTTATTTGAATAAGGCCCATCTGACGTTTGCTACTACGGGTACGAACGCCAGCATTGTTTACAAACAATGAATCTTTTGACGTTTGGTTGTAAGAGATGTTAGCTACAGGACAAGGACGGCCCGCCAGGTCCCTGGTCAGATTTGAGCTATGATAGCTGAAAATGCACGACAAAGTCACATTGAAAAAGTATGATTTTGAATGACGCAGGAAACATCGCTCTTCATCGACAGTGAAAGTTTAGAAAAGAATCAACACCTCTGCCTCCATATTTATCTGGAAACTGCCCAATGAATATTTTATTACATTTCCAGAACCTTCTGCTTGAGATTTTTCCTGCTTCCATCGTCTCATCACTCTGCTGCAATTCTTACCCACCTGGAAAGCTGACCTTCGAACTTCACTCTATCCTACATCGTAAAACCCCGGTAATCTCAAGTTTGCCGAAACATCTAATCATAATATTTCCATCAAACGTAAAACAAACTCCATAACTTCATCATAATTCTCACCTAGAGGACCCTGAAAATGTATCACACATTCTGCGATATCAGAACAGAAACAAAAACATTCACACGACAAAGTTTTAGTGACTCATAAAACCATTTCTTTTTCTTCACGTCCGCCCTTATCCCGAACCCAACCAAACAAGTTCCCGCGCAAGTACTTACAGCCCTTCGTGGCTTCAACACGTGCAGAACATAAACAAACCAACATCGCCGTCGCCGTCGTCGTCGTCGTCGTCGTCGTCATATCGTTGTCGTACACATGAGAATGGGAACACCTTTATTCGACTTCAAGCGTAACAGCACGTTTTTCTGTTGCGGAAAGCAAACCTCAAAACCTGCAGCGTTCGATGGGGCTACCTTTTAAGGTAAAAATCACCTCTTATGGGCCTAGACTCCTGTGTAACACAAACATCGCTTAGTGGTGGCTAGTGGCGGCGTAGAACATTGATAGAGATCAGCGCTACTACTATGCGTGATGTGTTTGCTTACACCGTCCACGGATTGGCACCGAAAGGGAGGGAACCCCCTCAAGGCACGAGATAAAACATAAACAAAAACAAACTCTGACTTACCGGGGGCACTTTGGACAGAGACAGAGAGTTAACTGGTTAACTGTCTTGTAATACGATAGGATGGCTAGACTAGGACTAATGTGGTTAAAAATTGGTTTTACCACGGCAATGTAATTCTGTGATAGTCGAAATGATGTCAATCTGTTCGACTTTTAATGCAATAAGATAGGACAAAGCATAAAAATCAATTTCCGAAACAAGTTCAACAGCCGAGTTTGGTGTTGGGGGTAGCTTATGTAAGATCGTTCATGGCGTCTGAGGTCAACCTAGGGGGATGGACGATGACTGATTTTGAGACGCATGCCACGAAGACCGTGCGAAAACCAGCGAAGCCAAAGTACAAAGTGATTCTTTCGAAAACAAAAAGAAACGGCACTCGTCTTTGGTTTGGGCTCTGTTTTACGAGATGTAGATCGAGTAACCGTATTGGAATTAGTTAAATTTGCATCACTTGCTGAATATGGGACGAGTGAGGCGAATGCTAGAAAAAAAATTTACGATGGTGGCAATGCAATTAGATTCGGTGATTTGGTATTTGCAGATTTTTCTAGTTTTGTTTGGTTGTTGTTCTGTTGGGTTGTTTTTTTTTTAAAATTAGGTCAAGGGAAAACGCGTCTAAATCAGTGAAATCATTTATCTTAGATATCAAATTAAATTTCTTTTTCAAGTTCAATTAGTATAAAATTCAGGAAAAATATTCAGTTAGGCTTCCGGGGGGGGGGGGGGGGGGCTTTTCCAAATCCGAATTGCCGGGCCTTACGCTTGACCCCTGCCATCAGATTTTGTGCATCCACCTTGTCCACCTTCTTCGCCGCAGAAAATGAGTTTACCTTGAACTGCTGCTCGTCCTTAGCAGTTTTTTTTTTTTTTTTTTTTTTTTTTTTTTTTTTTTTTTTTTTTTTTTTTTTTTTTTTTTTTTTTTTTTTTTTTTTTTTTTTTTTTTTTTTTTTTTTTTTTTTTTGGTCTTCTTTAGGTTCCGCTTGACAATAGCCCAGTATTTCTCAATTGGGCGGAGCTCTGGCGTGTTGGGAGGGTTCTTGTCCTTGGGAACCACCTGCACGTTGTTGGCGGCGTACCACTCCATGGCCTTTCTACCGTAATGGCAAGATGCCAAATCCGGCCAAAACAGTACGGAACAACCGTGTTTCTTCAGGAAAGGCAGCAGACGTTTATTCAAACACTCTTTCACGTAAATTTCTTGGTTGACAGTCCCGGAAGCTATGAAAATGCTACATTCCAAGCCACAGGTACAGATGGCTTGCCAAACCAGATATTTCTTTGCGAACTTTGACAGTTTCGTGTGCTTGAAAATATCTGCTACCTTTCCCCCTTCCTTTTGCCGTATAAAACTCCTGTCCCGGAAGCTGCTTGTAGTCGGCTTTGACGTAGGTTTCGTCGTCCATTACCACGCAGTCAAACTTCGTCAGCATCGTCGTGTACAGCCTCCGGGATCGCGCTTTGGCCGTCGTATTTTGTTTATCATCGCGATTTGGAGTCACTACCTTCTTGTAAGTCGATAGTCCGGCTCGTTTTTTGGCTCGATGCACGGTTGTAGACGATACACCCAGCTTATTTGCGGCATCTCGGAGAGATAGGTTAGGGTTTCCCTTGAAACTACCGGCAACTCTCTTTGTCGTCTCAGCGGCTTCCGGTTTTCGATTTCCCCCCGATCCAGACTTCCTGGCTGTCGACAAACGTTCCCCAAACACTTTAACTACATTTGTAACGGTTGATTTGGCAACTTTTAGCGATTTTGCCAACTTTGCGTGCGAGTAGCTCGGATTTTCGCGATGCGCGAGCAAAATTTTGAATCGCTGCTCTTCTTGCGTGGACGGCATTTTGACAACTGAAGAGTGAATTCCAAAATCAAAATAGGAGCAACATTCTACACACACACACACCTTCAAAATGAGGGGTGTTCAGGTTTTTTAAATGCAAAATTGAAAGAAATACGTCAAGTTGATATTGACCAAATTTTGACCGTATCGCCCTTTAGTGGTTCAGTCAAACCTCAAATCAAATAGTTATTTAGATCTGATAAGCAAATGTACATCTTATTTATTTGTTTCCTTATCAAAGTGCTCTTTTACATCGAACGTTTGTTGATCTATGAGCTGGGGGAAAAACATATAACAACCGGCTACTCAAAAATCCCCTTGCTTTCTTTATATATGCGAAAATTCCAACAGAACAATACACATTGGTCCAGAATGAGAATTTAGATGGAATGATACATTTCCAGCCTAAGTTTGATGTTTTAGAGCAGGCTTGTCTTCAACATAGATTTTAATAAGGTTCTTGTTTTGATATTATATTAGGCGAGGAGCTAAGTTCTCACTGTTTGTCAGTAGACGGCTCTAGCAGTAAGAGCTGTTCGAATTTGACATACACAAAACATCATGAACCAATGTTAAACGTATGGTAAACAAACCGCTTTGACACAGTAGTGATTTTGTTTTTGCATTATATACTTCTGGTTGTGTGAAAATGTCTAATTTGTGCCAAACAATCGTCATTTGCAGAGAAGAAAATGGCAGCTCAAGCGCATCAAGAGCTCGAAAAAGTTTACGGAGATGATGCTTTAACCCTTTAATGCCCAGATCTTTAATTTGCTTGAAAAAACTAGATTACATTAGTTTTGTGATAAGAAATCTGGAAAACATATTACTAGTTCATAGAAGTAACGCACTTTTGATTAAATACCAAAAATATAAAACCGCCTTTAGGCGGAGTTGGGCAGTTGAGTAAAACAAAAACATTTCTTCAAAACCGTTCGTACTATTCATTCCTTATGATGTAAAGCGTAAAAATAGTTTTGTTTTGCCTGTAGGCACACATGTATGCCGTATTTGCGACATTTGATTTGCGTTCCCGATTTGCACTCCTGATAAAGGCATTTTTTTTTTCTGAATGAGGTAGAATTTCTGGGTAGTGATCAAATCCGTCATATCTTGTATCAGCTGGTGGAAGGTACTTTCGCCTTGGAATAGATTTCTTCTTCGTAGTGATTATACCTGGTCGACCAGGTGGCCTGGAGGCTGGAACACTGTAAGTGCACATTGCTTTTGCGACTTCAGCTTCAAAATTCGGTATCTGGTACAATTCACGCGATGAATCAATTCTGAGCACTCGTTAAAACCAGCACTTTCGCATTTACCATAGCCAAATCCAGCAGATGATACATCAAACGGTTTGTATACTTGGTTGTTTTGTCCCGGATACAACCAATGAGCCCAGCTGCCATGTCAACACCTCCCATATGACGACATTTTTAACATTAAAACACATACCTCTGGAGCGTAGGTAAGCTAGCAAGGTTAGTGATGTGTAGAAATTATTGAAATACATTATGTGATTTCTGAAATCTGAAAATATTTTTGATAGTCGCTCCACTACATTTGCTGCTCCGCCCAAATCGGGAGTTCCCAGTAACACCAAGTTGTCACCAGCTCCGCGGTAAACCTCAACACTGTACGAAAATCCATACGAATCGGACAAAACAGAAAGCTTAAAGCCCATGGGTAAGTCGCTTAGAACAGTGTGCCAGCCACGATGTCTTACACACTAGACGAATACGTTTCATAACTGCGGCACTTTGATTTTCAATCCATACCACATGTGCGGCACACTGAAGCACACTCTTGACAGTTGAGCTTATAGAAATAAGAAACCGGCAACCTTGCCAATATGTATTGTCTGGTTGCCAGGCTCAGCAGAAAATAACAATTTGGGCTGGCTACACATCCGCACCTTCAGCACATTACGGGAACTCCCAGAAAAATTGCAACGCTTGAAGACACACTCAGAATAAAAAAACAAAAACAGCACAGGAGAAAAGTGTGCTGAGCGATCGTCCCCTTGTTAAAACCTCATTTGTGGGGTTTGTTTGCCAAGTACTGCTGAATAAGTGCCTTTATCTTGGTGGAACACATCTGCTGATCTACGAAAAGATGAATTATGGAGAGTGTGAGCTGTTTAGTGGAATACCTGTAACTAGAAAATAAGAAGAATGATTAGTAATTTCCATTTAATTCCAACTACCTTTATTGCTTATCTTGACAGATACGCGTATTTCGTCTACAATGTGCAGACTTCTTCAGTGTCGTGTACTCAGTCGAGTATTAGTACACGACACTGAAGAAGTCTGCACATTGTAGACGAAATACGCGTATCTGTCAAGATAAGCAATAAAGGTAGTTGGAAATTAAATGGAAATTACTAATCATTCTTCTTATTTTCTAGTTACGAAAAGATGTTGAGTGAGTGGAACCGATTTGAATTTATCATCAAAATGTTCAATGAAGGGTCTGATTTTATTTAATAAGTCAAAATCCTCTGAAGTCTTAACAGGCATGGTGTCATTGTCGTTAAAGTGTAGGTGTCGGCGAGTTTAATTGAATATGTTTCATGTCCTTGTGTTTTGGATGGGCAGGAATGCATATTCACATCAAAAGGATCTCACACTATGGAATCGTTAAACAGACATGCAAATAAGAATGTTGTAGACAATTTGGCCGTGATGTTTTTTTGCTTCGCTAAGAGGTTTGTCTAAGCTCCTTTGTGCTCCAGGATGCCATCGAGAAAGTATGAGAAGCATTTGAACAGTGTGTTCATTTCAATAAACTGTTCCAGGTCAGGTTCATCAAAAAGGAGGTCTGATTCCGGGACGATCAGATTTCCTTTACGCCACTTGATGTTCTTAAATACTGAAGACTTAGCATCGATTTCGTCCAGTGAATGTTCCCATTCCAGTGAATGTTCCCATTGGTCCCACGATTGTGTTCGTCTTCTCTTTGCTGATCCTGGAATACTTATCAATGTCCCTCCTCGTTTTTTTTTGGATGGAGGTGGTGATATAAACGATTCCTCCACTTCAGAGTCCTGAAAACAATTGTCATCACTATCACCAAAGTCGTCTCCCGCTTCAGGTTCCTCATCAGGTTCGAACGCGTCTTCCTGCGATTCAAGTGCCTCCTTGGCCTGCCGGTCGCTCAACAGGGACAAATTTCCTCTCGATGGTGTTTTTAATGTGAGACGCGAAACCAAACCTATAGAACATTATAAAAATAGGCCCAAATCACAAACTTTTGAATTTTTTTTCATTTACTGCAAAAACGATTTTTAGTCCGCTCAAATTCCCAACCCAGCCTAAAGGCGGCTTACACGTTCCACCGAAATACAATATATTACAGTAAATTTCACAAATAAACTTTATGTCTAACGCAAAGTAGTACACTTACCTATGAATTTTATTTCCTGTGAAAACTAGGAAAACTGATAATTTTCCGATTATGTTACAGTACCGAACACAAAATAGTTTTTTCTGCGTTTTCCTCGACTTTTGAAGTTTTCACGTGAAATTAATCTGACAGAACATAAACAATGTGGGTGTATGATAGGTAAGCACATTTTGAAGAGATGCTAGTGTGCGAAGTATCATATAAAAAACATTTGATAATTTTAGAGACATTTTATTGAAGGCCGTCTAAAGGTGGGGTTGGGAAGTAGAGGGTTAAGCGAAACTACATGCCATGATTGGCTCAAAGTCGCTTCAAAGATTTTGATGTTGATGACCGTCCATGGGAAGGAAGGCCCAAAACTTTCGAAGACGCTAAGTTGGAGACATTTCTCGATGAGGATTCATGCCAAACGCAAGAAGAGCTTCCTTCAGCATAAGGAGTTATCCGTTAAGCCATTTCCAAGCGATTGCATGTGTTGGGTATGATTCAGAAGCAAGGAACTTGGGGTCCTTATGATTTGAAGCGAATAGCGAATAACGTTTGCATTAATAACATTTTTCTTTCGGATGGTGATAAAAAAAGCTAAGACAGATAATTGCTTTTGATAAATTTCCCATGGAAGGTAATTATTTGCGCTTACTTGCAAAAATACTACGCCCTTCCGGCAGTTAACCGGAACATTCGCCATGGCGTGTAGGCATGTTTTTGAGTTCTTTCTTCGTTTTATTTATCAATTCCAACTCAGTTTTTGCGACAAAATTATTGGAGTAGATCTTACGCTTCAGGTTGGCCCAGTCATTCTCGATGGCACGCAGCTGGGGGACGTTGGGAGGGTTCGTCAACTTGGGTATCACATCGATATTCAACCGCTCCATCTCCTCCAACGATCGTTTCCCAAGTAGCACACTACAACCATAATTAGTTGTAGTAACTTGATTATGACTTAGCAAGTCATATATATGTTATCTCAACCGAACGGCAACTAGTGTGCTGCTAGGGTTCGAGTAGTGGTCCGACGCCAGATTCGGCCAGAGCACCGCGTCTTCGCCATTATGGTATTTCTTGATGAACGACGCAACTTCCGGCCGGCATTTCGTACTATAAATTTACCCGTTCACGGCCAGTCCGGAGCAAAAGAAGAGCGGCTTTGACATCCCCTTCTCGCTGATTGTCAGCCACAGCAGTACCTTCTTGGTGAAGTTGGTGTGTGAAATGAACTTCACCTCGGAGCTAACTTTCTTCGTGGGGGAAGTAAAATACGAAGTGCCCTGCCAGTCGTTGCCATCCAGGGTGAGATAGGTCTCGTCTTCCATCACCACCGATTCACCGGGAAAATCGAGTTGACCATCTTATTCAGCCGCTGCCGCTGCGTCATTGCCTGCAGCTCCGAAACCAGTGGACGCGACTTCCGCTTCCTGACATGTATGTTCATGTTCTCCAGGTACTTTTTCACTGTTTGACCGGTTGATCCGAACAACCGCACGAAGCGATGTAGCCACTTTTCTCACGGTCTTCCTCTTCAGCATCCTTTGAAGCTTCTTGTCGCTCAGGGTCGTCGGCCGTCCGAAACCGGGCTTTCTTTCGATGGTCTGATTGTTGTCTAATAGTGCCAAGATGTTGTAGATGCCGGAACGGGCATATCCGGCGTCCACAAAGTGCCACACGATGTCCGTTTTCGACATGGTGGGGTGCCGTTCTTTGAACGTGCACACTTCTGAACGGAGTTGCTTCACTGTTTTTGTCATCACGGTTAGAGTTCGACTGGTAGAGTCAGTGCGGGTGCAGTTAAACCCATGAAAAAATGGCAATTTTTGTCCATTTTTTTAAAAATGAAACGTTAAATGTTGAGCGTCGTTTTTTCGCCTGTGAACAACTGCTCCAGCGGCAAAAAGGAAGGGTTTTCTTCATCGCATCGTGACGGGGGAAGAAAAATTGATACATGACAGCAACGCAAACAGGAAAACATCTTGGGGAATACCCGGCCATACTTCTACATCGTCGTCAGTTGTTGGTACCAGGTCGGTGTTATTTATTATGAGCCGTTGAATCCGAGTGAAACCATCACTGTCGAACTCAATTGATGCGATAGAGCAGAGCATTGCGCGAAAAACGGCCACAATACGCGAAAAGGTACGAAAAGGTTATTTTACTAACGATCATCGCTGGGCCTGACGTTGCCAAGCCTGTTAAAACCTACTTGGGAAAGCTCAAATGGGGAGTCCTACCCAACTCGCCATATTTCTCAGATAATGCGCCGTTCGATTTTTACTTGTTCCGTTCGGTGGCACATGACCTGGCTGATCAGCAGTTCCACTTTTATGAAGACATCAGAAAATGACTTGATTCGTAGATAGCTTCAGGTGATTAACACTTCTATCGTCAAGGTATTCGGCTCTGCCAGAAAGACAGAAAGATGGGAAAAAGATGTGTCTAGCGATGAGCAATACTTTGAATGGTTTATTGGTAACAATTTTCTCACAATAAAGTAACATTTTGATAAAAAAAAAAAAAAAACAGCGAGAACATAGTTGCGCACCTGATAACAAGGTCCATTTTTTGGTCTTAAAGGTTTTCCACGTAAAAATTGCAACGCTCAAAGCGATTTGCAAAAAATACACATACTGTAAAAGAAACATGTAATTTTCTGCGTTATGCACGTACACCGTGTCGAATATGTTCTCATACAAAATAAAACTCTATTTATTTCAAATCGATAATCCAGATTTTATTGATCTTTACCCATTATATTGCAATATAATACTGATCAACTACAGCATATGTTTTGGAATAACACCGCCTTTAACCTCCTTGACCAGCTCCAGACCTTTTTCGAAACCGTCACAAGCGGCACGCACGACTTCCATCGGCATTTCGGCCCAAATTCGTTTGATTGCGTTTTTGAATTGGTTCATATTAGACGCCCTGTGGTCATATACCTTCGCCAGCATGTATGACCATACGAAATAATTCAAGGGATTCATTCATTCTTGTCCAAAAAGTCGGTCAAATTTTCTCGGCAACAGCCCTGAAGAAATATGCGATGGCGCGCAGTCTGCTGAAACACATTGTGATCATCTCCAAACACCTCTTGTACATATGGTTTGACAACTTTCTCCAAAACTTCCGTTTTATAATATACGGCGTTCACTTTAACGCCTTTTTCGGTGAAAACCAGTGGTAATTTGCCTCGCTTGCAAATTCCTCCCCAAACCATCACTGACGCAGCACTTTGGAACCGTGGAATATTCCTATCACTCTCTGGAACAGTTCTCGACAAGAGAGCCCACAATCTGTCGTTCTGGACATTGTGGGATTGTTGCAAGACGAATAACTTTTCGTCGGAAAAGATAAATTCTTCCCCACCGTGCCGCGACAAAAGCAGACTTGCTCTTTCGAATCGTTTCTGCTTGGAAGGTTCCGAAACTCCGTGAACCTTACGTTTCTTGAAAGCTTGGAATCCGAGGTCATTTTGCAGTATATTGTGCAGTGACGATCTCGAAACATTCAGATCTGCGGCCATTTTACGTACAGAGCGCTGTGATTTTCGTCTAATCCGTTCCCTGACCACTTTAACAGCTCGTGCAGTCCGCACCGTACGAGTACGACCGGATCTCTTCCGGTCATCCAACGAGCAGGTGACACGGTACCTTGGGATGGTTCGGTACACAAAATCCCGCTTTACTCCGAGGTTTTTCAAATTTCTGAAAATAGCGCCCGGGCGCTCACCTTTCAAAAACTTTTTTATCACCACAGCGCGAAACTCCTTCATCGCTGGTAAAAGATAAACACCGAATGAAAACAATCGGACATAACCTAAAAGCGTTTGCATAAACATAGTGCAAAACTACACCAACACATACGTGAAGCATGTTGAGTAGTTGCACGACACCAATGCACAGTGGTCCAGTAAGCTACTTTAGGCGGACATGAGGTTTTCAATGGAAATTTGTGGTTTTAGAGCTTTGGTTACTTGTAAGAACTTGTTGCACACTTGTTGTACTACAATTTGTATGAAAGTATAAAAATTGAATATTTGAACAAGGACCGTTTTTTAACCACGAATTCAGTCTGGTTAAATGGGAAGATTGTGCTTAAAACCAAGAAGACCGAGAAGAAACGAAAGCTGAAACCATTTTCCAAATTGTGCCGAAGAAGCAAACAGCGTCGCTTGAAGGAGTTAACGGAAAATCATACGACTGAGGAACTCGATATGGCATTTGCTCTGAATATCAATCGTAGTGGATATCGCTCAACCGGAAAACAAATGGAAAATCTCGCACGAAGTCCAGAATCGGCGTCAGAGTCTGTCCGTGACAAACTACACTCTGGAGAATATTCTGCGGAAGAAGCACTAGGATTTATTTGCAGGAACAATTTTTCTATATGATGCAATATCAGGATATTCGGATATTTTCTCCTCTTCACGCTCAAATACGAACTATGGAGCTATTGTTGAATATCAGCTATCTGTTGACGTTGCCTAAGCCTTTGTGGCGTGTCCGTAAAGACAATGCGATCTTGAAGAACCGCCAGATGTCAATCCGGCAGGCTCTCAAAGAAAGGTTGGGATTCCAGGAGGAGGCAATTCGAACGATGGAAACACAGCTCGCCGATTTTTCAGCGAAGTAAATGCAGTTGCCGAAATCACAGGGCTCGATAAAAACTTTTTATCAAAATTCGCAACCCTTCTAAAAGTCGTCAACCTGAACCGAGAAATTGAAGCAGAAGCTTTTGGTCAATTTGCTCAAGATACATTTAAGATGTATCGAGAATTGTACGATTGGTATGTGCTTTCTCCTACAGTGAATAAGCTACTATTACACGGTAGTGATATTATCAGGACTGCTGCACTGCCTTTAGGGATGCTGAGTGAGGAAGCCCAGGAAACGAGGAATAAGTGCATAAGGAAATTTTGGGAACGGTATGCAAGGAAGTTCAACCGCATTGTCAACTTGGAAGACGTTTTCAAGCGGCTTCTTCTCACCTCCGATCTCGTAATCTCACTTATCAACAGACTTACAACTCGTGGTGAGACACAGATTGATTTACCTGAAGAATCTCGAAAATTAATAAAAATTAACTAATATCCTATCAAGCCTTTTTCTATGAAAACACGTGGTAGTTGTTATATACTGAACAGAGATAGCCATGATTTATGTGTGTTTTGATTCTATTTGAACTCTTTACGTATGTTTTTATTGAAAACTGTATGTTACAGAAAGTAGCTTTGAAAAAGATAGAAAAATATCATCTCTCCCAAATTCTCCTTAAACGTACTCTAAGGTGTTTTGAATCAAGTCATGGTATGCCATATTTTTTCAGGTGCTCCATTTCATGTTGTGAGGCCTATAGTATGGCGTAAATTTAACTGAAAATTTACTATAATATGAAAACAAGAAGAAATTCAACTATGGTGTATTCAGCAACATTGTAGCAAATGTCAAAACAAACAACTTTGTAGAACATAGCAAGCTGGTAAGATTTAAAAATGAAGGACTTTTAGTCGAAAAACGATTTTTTACTAAAATTCGGAATTATCGCAGTAGGCTTTGAAGCTAGAAAAAAATATGTTCTACAAAGTTTTTTATAATAACAATTCCTACAACTTTGCCAAACATACCATCTCACGATATTTGCTCAGTTAGCGTATACGCCACTCTTGCGTTTAATGCAAGAAAAAAATACTTTCATACAAATTGTAGTACAACAAGTTTGCAACAAGTTCTTACAAGTATCCAAAGCTCTAAAACCACAAATTTCCTTTGAAAACCTCATGTCCGCCTAAAGTTGCTTACTGGACCACTGTGCAATGCAAGGAAAAAGTGTATAACAATATATTGGACACGGTGTAGTTAATTAATACTCCGATATGAACCACTCCGTAGGGGAGTCCTTTCAGGACCCCAAATTCACGGAGGGGTCCCTTCTGGTTCCCCCTGTTATTCTTCAAGTTGAGCCGAACCGGCTGTGGCTGAAAGGCTCCTTAATAAACATAAGTAACAATAATGATAGTACTTGGTGTGTGTGCTTACTACGCTATAGTTATTCTTGAATAGAGCCTTTAATAATGAAGCAGATAACACAACTTTAGATAAGAGGCAAAACAACACTTCCTAAGTTCACGACTCGCATCTTTCATTTCAATCACGAAACCATGAATAAGAGTCATGAATTTATAAAATAATATAAGTGCTCGTTTCATGATTTCATATTCATGAAAACATGAATGAATTTAACTAGAAAATGAGAAGGATGATTAGTGATTTTCATTTAATTCTAACTACCTATATTGCTTATCTTGACAGATACGCGTATTCCGTCTACAATATGCAGACTTCTTCATTGTCGTGTACTAATACTCGAATATTAGTACACAATATTCCACGGTAAACAGCTCACACTCTCCAGGATTCATAAATGAATTTGTTTCCGAGGATCACATAGTGAATAACAGCTCGCAGTCCATTTTGCGGTAGGAAATATACACCGTTTCAACCATGTGGTTTCTGAATTTGGGAATGAGTTTTATTTTCCGCGTACACTCTATATGATATTCTTGCTCATTTCACCAAGTGCATGAAACAAGTCTTCTTGATGTCAGTAAGAGACCTGTAGAGAATCTTATGCATCTAATAAAAAAACTTGTCGTTCTAGATGGAAATCACTAACTTATCAAAAGGGTTTTTTTCATGGAAAAACTTTCGAAAATTGCTTGCTGAGAGCATTCGAATTTGAAATGATCTAAAAATCATATAATATTATTAGGATAGGCAATTTCTGTCAAGAAACTCGTATTGTAAAAATCTTGATTAATTTTTAATCTTTTCATTTCAAGATGCTTCTACTTAAAACAAGGTTTACTATTCTTCGTGTGACTTAAAGAGTTTCAACTACATTATAATCTACGATTTTCGAGTTCTAAAGTTGTGAAGATTATACATATGAAAACACATCGCCCTTTCGAAAGAATATTCATGAATCAAAATAATGTTATGGCCGAGTGAAAAAACATGATGTCTCATACCGAAACCAAGTGCAAACTTTCATCTAAACCGGAGAGGGTCAAGTTAAGTCGCTTTCTCAAATGGTAGAGAATTGCTCAACTGAGGAAAGATCGAAAACCTGACTACACCCTTGCCGTCAGCTTTCGTTGAGTTCTCCTAATACTTTACCATCCGCGCACCAGTTCCAGTTCTATTTTCCGCACGTGTTCCGGCAGTTTTCGACAGTATCGGGCCGGGGATCTCAGCAGGTGTATTTTCGCGATAAAAGCCATCGCCGAGCAGAGACGGAGACGGAGACGGAGCAGCACAATAACGTTTCGTATTCGTATCTACCGGTTTCTGACAACAAAGTCATCACACCACCATCCGGTAAGTGCCGGCAGCAGATGATGGCAATTCACTTTTTTCTCATTACCATATTATGACCCATGAGCTAAATTGTGCAAGATTGTGGAAGTGCCACACGTTCACTGCCACTGTCGTCGGTTTTGCCTACCGGTTGTTAAACTAAATGGTTTTATTTGAGCAGTCGAATTTGTGCTAAGCTTATCCGTTTGGATATTATTCTGTAAGAATGTTGCCAAATTGGTTCCTACTTGGTGCTTTGTAGACGAAGATGATTCAGAAAAAGTTGCTCTGTTTATCGAGCTGCCAGCTGCTTTTGACTGGAATAAAACCTCTGATAGATAATGAGGGACTCGCTCCTCAGGTAATCATCCTACGGGAGAACATTTCACCTCCTATGAAGCCATTAGTTTCATAGAAAATTTAATTAGCCTATAGTTCGTTCACTTTCCTGTCGGCCACAATGACGGTTCATTCATCTCCACACGTATGAAAGCACGCCCGGGCAGTCAGCTGGTGAGGATGAGCATGCGGAAGGTCAATTTGCTTATTCAAAGATGCTTGACCAGAGCAGACAGACACTCGGCAGAGAGACAGAGGGGCAATTTCATTTTCCGAAATTATATTCACTAGCTTCGAGCGAAAGGAAAAAGCAGAAATATGATTATTCTATCAAAGGTTATTATACCCCCTGATCGATGTATGGGTGCTTTTGATCAGTTTTCTTTTGGCTGTTTTTAATGGCAGCTACTGACTGATAGAGGAAAGGTTCGCCCGCTCGCCGACCATTGAGACAAGGAGATAGAGGTTGCTGTGGGTAAGAGTAAATATTGGGTGATGAACTTTTTTTTTGGAGACCACCTACTGAGCGTTTGATGGGAAAATGCGCGAGAAAGGGAAGCTTTTATAGAGTCGCAAATGAATGGAAGAGAGCAATTTTTTTTACCATACCTCTGCGGAATGGGGAACCAATTTCAGTACAGAGCAGTGGCGAATCAGTTCCGTACGTTATTGATTCGATTTCTGAGGGGCTTTGATGTAGAGCGATTCAATTACATGATTTCCAGTTTGTCTGCGATCCAAATTAACCTGTATTGGAGACCCGAAAAAAATACTCCTCCAATCTTTCAGGTAATGGAGAAACAAAAATATCTCAACAGAAATCTAATTACAAAAGTTCTGCTCGAGATTTATGGCAGGGATTTCAAGAGTTTTGCATCCACAACAGGACGATAAAATCCGATGTTGAGCTCATAAATCATCTCTCCCAGCCCAGGATCAGCGTTGCGGTCCGGTTGATGAATGCGGCCGGCGAAAGAAAATAAAAACAGTAAATGCTCACCTCAACAGCACAATTTTCTGCACATTTCTCGCACTTGTATGCTCTCCTTCGTCGCCGTCATCCACGGCGAAGGGTTGCACACTTTATGGCGGGCGTTTGTTGGAAAAGTTCCTTCTAACAATAATAGTCAAAATAAAGTAAAACCTTTTTGCGGGCGCCTATTTTTGCCATTTCAGTCAAGCTGTGTTTTATTACACAGAAATGTTTCTCTGGTTTCAGACGAAAATACAATATGCCATTCTTCTACTCGTATCTTTCCTGTCGTCACCGATGGAATGGATGTTGCTGCAAGAAATGAAAATATTGCGCTAAACTCTGCTCCAGTTCAGTCTTTACGTCCAGTCCAGTGTTCGTGCATGTGTATCATATGCCCACGGAATGCCTCACTTCGTGCCCATCGTCATTGCACTGCCTTCAGTGTTCTGTAATGATGGGATGATTGTGGGGTTTGTGACTATAGGATTAGGTAGTTTTGGAAGACGAAAACTGACGAGAGGTGAGAGGGCGGTTTCATTTCAGTAAGTAACTGTTGGTTTTGTGATGAAAAGAAAAGGCATGTGCTGAGGCTGGGAGATATTGTCTGAAAGGAGTGACACATTTTGTTCCAGACGAAATTCAGTGCAGTTGAGGTAGCATCTAACAAATGGCTTCCTTCCAACAAGTGAATTACCAAACGTTAGTATCTACGAGCTAGAGGTGAAGACACTGACCGAAATGAAGCTACTTGGTGTGACGATCGATCACAAAATGCGGTTTGTGAAGAACATCAAGTCAGTGAAGTGTAACTTCAACGTTAAGTTGAACGATTTCTGGGCCTTAAACGGCCGCTTCCCGCTGTACCCTGACCAAGAATTCTAAGGCAACGAACGTGCCTTGCCTATTTTAAGGATCGGAGCTATGGAGCAGGGAATCCATCAATTCCAATTTGCTGATTAATGCCTTTACTGGAGACAAAATGGTTTTAAAATGCTTTTTCGAGTGACCATAATAAGATGCTGTTTCAAAACAGCATTTAACGAGTTCATAAAGTCGAAATAAAACCTTTGATAGGAGTAAAAGGTTGGGCTGCAAAATGGTGAGTAGACAACTGGGATGGAGCGTACGTCCCCGCAACATAGCACTGGTCCTCACAAGTTCCTACCTCATGCTTCCACGGGTCAAGAGATGACAAAGACCGCCAGCTAAGGGTTGCGTACTTAGCTGGTAGTGCAGCCTGGGCACTGTTGTCCTTCTGACTTCAGCTAGATTGAGGAGGTGCGTTCCGAGCGTCTGTCCACCAAGGAGGTGCAGCTCAAACAGCTCCTGGCATCCAGCGGTTGAGTAATAAACGCTGTATCGCGTCAGCTATACCTTAGGAAGCAGTTCCACCAACGCGATGTAGGAAGGTGGCATGCTGAAATCTTACCCTACCACAAAAAATGGAAGTATTCTTTATACGGTGTATAATTTCAGATCATCTATGGAATTCCCAAGTGTTGTTTAATAATTTAAATTTTTTAGTTTCCTTCGTGGCAATGATAATGCAAGTACGTCTACAATTGCAGCTGGACATCAGTCTACAGACATGCAGACAGTACAAATATAATTGTTACTATCATTTTATATTATAACATCCCTTCACAATATTTTTAAAGCTATTTTCAGGTTCGCATTTATGCATCGTCGTAAGTTTTAGCCGACCTAACCCACGATATGTATTTGAAAAGATAGGATGGTTTTTGACGTTTTTGTTTAGAAAGGATCATACGACAAATTCTACTAAATAAAATTTCAAGAAAAGTTTAATAATTCAAAAACTAAAATTGTTTATGATCTCTCATTTTCTATTACACAGATATAAAGAATTATTTATGGGCCCAGTAGAAAGCAAGAGTTATCGGAGAATTCAAATTTCATTTTTCTTTTTCTCTCTGTTTTTTTTTCTTTTTTGTGGATTTATTAAGCTTCCGTTTTTGGGCAGTAATCATAATCATATGAAAGTTATTTCGGCTAATTGTTTGCTTAAATTTTCTTTGCTATTCTGCTTGGCTGCCCGGTGATCAACTTTCTTTCATTATACCACTTTGGAAATTTTCGCCATTTCAGAGTTTCAATCATCTAACATCACAGCAGAAAAGACAAATAGGTGCATTTAATTTTTATGTGTATACTATTACAACATCGTATTGTTTTCATCATATCATCATTATATATATTAGTATATCATATTGAAAATATTTACTAAAAGATTAATAATAATAATTAAATTTCATTTGCTTCAAGTTTACAAGGAAATTGATTCCAGATAGTATGTATAGATATTTTATTTCATTGTATGTAAAGGTGTTTTTCTATGAATTTAAATCATTGAATATTATTAAAATTAATAAATGCTCTTCAATTCTGCTGATTATGTATATCTATATGTCATGAATAAATACATATTTTTTTGATTCATGTATAATTAAATGGTTTATATTTTATTTAGTTGCAATAAGACCTTCACATTCCAGAGTTATATTCATCTGCCACTGATTGAGCTGTAAAGATGCACCAAGCTGCATATGATTATCATATGCCTATTATTACAATTTTAACTATTTCATCATATTATTTTATTTATAACTATATTTAAATTACAGGATGACGAATTCCAACCATGGCATATTTTAATTAAATATTATAGTATATTTCATTGCTCTATTACATACTACATTTATTGCATATTATGACATATTATGTACATTATATATAATAAATACTGGGTTGGGAAGGAGCATCAGGGTATCATTCAAGCTGAAATTGGACGATGGTTTGATTGACTGCCTGAGTCTAGGAGGGAACGAGCATTATCATTTTCTTTATCCTACCGATTCGATTGCGATCCTGCGAATTCTACTCCAACAGTTTCAGTGAGAGTGACGCGCCCTTCTTAACAAGCCATCCTGTAGAAAGCTTAATAAGTATTGCGAATTGGGTTATTCGAATTGTTGGATCGTATCGTTGGAAGGAGATTCTTAATTTCCCGTGGATTTCGCGTGAGTGTCTCTGCTTACGGGTCCACCCCTCCGTTTTTGGCCCTTCATACAGCGATATTGTGAATTCAGATCGGTGGCTCAATTTGATCTTGCTATTAAGTGGAGCTGCATCCAAGCCAAGGGCATGAAGGGATGGTGGCTACCATACATACATACATACAATGATAGAGATGTATAGTTTCAGGCGAGGGGGGCTGGGTCCACCCGGTTGTTATCCAGGATTCAGTCTCGAGGAAGGCTTTTAATGCCAGTATCTCTTACATTGCTTCGGCTGAAAATGGGGGGGGGCCCATGTATTTGGAGGACTGAACCTTTTTGTTTAATTTAATGATTATTCCAATTGTAGCAAATAATAAAAACAGCACATGTTGGATACACTCAGACAAGTGTGATGAAAAAAAAAAAAAAAAAAAAAAAAAAAAATTTTTTTTTTTGAGTAAGATGTGAAATTTACATGGTTTCCTTTGACAATGACTCTAAGCTGGAATGAATGACCATAGCTGCTTTTTCAATATCTTCATGCATGGTGAAAATTTATTAGTATCGGCAAGGTTTGACGAAAAACCATAATTGCCTCCTCCTGAAGGGTTCCAGCGGAGTATCTGGGTTGTCCAGGAATGGTCAATATGGTCATTCGACCATTTAATTACTAGAAATAGATTGTTTACTAAAAATCATGAAGTTTGAGCCGTTGAAAGGCATAAAAGGTTCCTCCGGGCCATGTGGATTGCTCTAGAATCACTTAAATGTTCTATTGGTCCATCTCAATGTTGAATGTGTACTACTTATGAAATATCATGAAGTTTGAGCCGTCGAAAGTCATGTTTCGGTGAAAATCTGTATTTGTCCCCTCTTTATTTGTTCTTCCATGGCATCTGGGTTGTCCCAGAATGGCCAATATGGTCATTGATAAATTTCAAGGCTAGAAGTAGACTACTCAACCAAAATCATGAAGTTCGAGCCGTCGAAAGGCATGTTTCGGTGAAAATCTGTATATGCCCCCTCCCAAATGCTTCCCCCAGGGCATCCGGATTGTCCCAAAATGGCCAATATATTCATTGGTCCATTAGTAGGGTAGAAGTAGATCACTTATAAGAAATCATGCATTTGTCTGCCCCCTCTGAAAAAAAAAAAAAAAAAAAAAAGGGGGGGGGGGGGGGGGGGGGGGGGGGGGGGGGGGGGGGGAACGGTTCCCTCATAGTATCCGGATTGTCTCAGAATGGCGAATATGGTCATTGGTCCATTTCTAGGCTAGAAGTAGACTACCTGTAAAAATGATGAAGTTCGAGCCGTGTCGAAAGGCCTGTTTCGGCGAAAATTTGTATTTGTCCTCTCCTTGACGGTTCCCTCGGGGCATCTAGATCGTCAATGGAATAGCTTATATGATCATTGGTACATTACAAGGCTAGAAGTAGACTACTTATACAAGGTCATGACGTTTGAAACGTCGAAAGGCATGTTTCGGCGAAAACCTGTATTTGTCTCCTTCTAAACAGTCTCCTCGGGTCATCCGGATTGTCCCGGAATGGCCAATATAGTCATTGGTCCATTTCTAGGGTAAAAGTAGACTACTTATAAAAAACTATGAAGTTTGAGCCGTCGAAAGGCATGTTCCGGCGAATATTTGTATTTGTCTCCTCCTAAACGGTTTCCCGGGGCATCCGGATTGTCCCCGAATGGCCAATATGGTTATTGGTCTATTTCAAGGCTAGAAGTAGACTATTCATGACGAATCATGAAATTTGAGCCATCGAAATGCATGTTCCGATGAAAATTTGTATTTGTCACCGCCTCACGGATCGTGGCAAAACATGCCCTCTTTCCGGCACAGAATTCTTGTGGCAAAAATGGGCCAAAAATTGCAGTACTCACCAGAAACCTGAAAATTGGGACCCTTATAAGCATTTTGACTTCAAAAACTTAAATAATTGGTATATATAGTTTCCACAATGTGAGTTAGAAATCCTGGTCAATATGACCCGAAACACGTTATTCGTAACTTTTTTTAGCAGCCCTTCAGAAATGTAAAAAAAAATTAGTTCCGATGCAGAAACGTATTTTCCTATAATTTAGGAAAAGTTAAGAAAATTCAAACGTTCAGATGCTTATTCTAGAAAGTTATTGCATTTTTTAAAATCCATTCCGGGTCATATTGACCCCGACACCTAAAGAAGCTTAAGGAATATATCGAAAATAAGCTATCTACGTACATTTGCGTTGTTTGCATGTATTTGTGATGGTTTTAATGTGTTCACCATAGCATTTTGTGCGTTTGAAAGTCATCTTTCGTTAGTTTACTTATTTGCACGGATTAAATTCTCCGTTTTCAAAATTTCGCGCATTGGAAAAGACGTGAAAATTAAGGTTTTGGACACAAGGCAACGTGAAAAGAGAAACGTTTATTAATTATGTCATGCAAAAAGTGATTTTTTATAAGACCGCCCCCCCACCTCCCCCTTGTCACGTTTGTTGTATGGAGCTTCAAATTTGTTTGTATGGATTGTCACGTTTTCCCAACCAGACCCCCCCCCCCCCCCAAGGGTGTAACTATGCGATGCAAATCGGCAAAGCGCTTTGCAATTCAACACGCGAGTATAAAATCCATCATAACCAAGTTTGGGGAACATTGTTCTTTGGATGAACTGTCATTCTGCCAGGAAGAGGCAGAAAACCCGGATCTTCCAACCCAAAACTGGTTCAGATAGTGGTAGCTCTAATTCGGATGAATAAATCAATGTCGATTAGTGATTTGGCCCATAAAGCAGGTACCAGCGTCGGAATGATTCAACGTATCAAGAAACGGAACAACCTGAAGACCTACAAGAAGCAGAAAATCACCAAACAAAGTGCCGAACAGAAGTAACGCGCAGCAACAAGGGCCCGGAAATTGTATTCGCGAGTTTCGCAGCGACCGGATGCATGTATTTTGATGGACAACGAGACATATGTTAAGGGGCTATTCATAAACCACGTAGACTTTTCTGGGGGGAGGGGGTCTGACCAAAGTCTACGCTCCATACAAAATTTCAAAAAATTTTATGGAGAAAAGTCTACGAGGGGGGAGCGGGGTTGGGTCTGATATTTTCAAAAATGAGTCTACGTGGTTTATCAACAGGCCCTAAAGAGAACTCAAAACCCCTTGTGGACCTGCACAATATTACACTGCCGTCGTATGGGATGCTGACAGGTCGATTCAAGTGGGGATGTTTGGTCAAAAAGTGCCGGTATGGCGAGCAATACGTTCCTGCGGTATGAAGTTTATCATATTTAACACTACCGGAACAATCAATGCGGAAATCTATCGATCTGAGTGTCTGCAGAAGAGGTTGCTGCCTTTATATCAGAAGCATAGTACCCCTCTACTGTTTTGGCCGGATCTAGCGTCGGCGCATGGATCTTCCCTTAGCTCAGTCGCTCAGGCGCGGATACAAAGCAACAGCATGCTGGAGGTGGCTGGATTTGATTCCCGGTCTGGTCTAGGAATTTTTCGTTAAGGAAAATTTCTCGACTCCATGGGCATAGGGTATTATTATACTTGCCACAAAATCATACTAATGCAAAAATTGTACCTGTCATCGAATTTTTTTTATTAATAGCTGTGGAAGTTAATTAAGAACACTAAGTTGAGAGCAACAATAAGCTAATTAAAAACGCTAAGAACGAAGAACCATTACGCCAAAACAACTCTCACGAAAAAGGGTAAATTGAGAAAGACATCAATCCACCAAATTGCCCTCAGCTTTGGCCCATCGAACGCTATTGGGCGATTGTGAAGAGGTTCTTCACTGGTAAAGCAGCTGAAAATATGCAGAAGTTCCAAAAATTTGGGCTAAGGCGTCCAAAAAATGTGATGAAACATTGTGTTGGTGAAAAGTGTTCGATCAAAAATTCGCAAATTCGTGAAAGAATAATATTGATTTCATCCGGTCTTCATAATGTTCAAGTTCAATCCCGTACAACAAAGAATCATCCATTTGTTTGAATGAAACATATTTTTTTATATTATTTGAGCATGAGCATGAGCATGAGCCTGATTGACCGCCCGTGGTTGCTACTCCGTTGTTGCCAGATCAACTGTTATTACACAGAGAAACAACAGACGATGCTTGGGACTAACATACATCCTCAATGTGTAAAAATTGGTGATTCCACACCAAGGCAACACCGGCGCCAGCCTCGCTCGTCCGAATGCAGGTGAATTAGGGAAAGGGTAGGAATATGTTGACGTGATACTCGCTTTATTGGAAGCCGCGGAGTCCACTGCACTCCCACGAGAAATCACTGAGAAGTTGGATAGCAGGATTGGATGGCAACAGGGTTCGTTTTGGTTAACGATAAGCTGTCAAGTGTACTTAGTACCGATTTCCGAATTAAACCCTACTTGAACCAACAGTAAGGATGCTTTTGGGGCCACTCACAAAATGTGATTTTGGTTTGTCATTGGGTAACTAGGAGATGTTTTATAATGCTAGAAAGCTGATTTGGACTGATTTAAACCATCAGTAAGGATGCTTTTGGAGCCCTCACCAGGGTGAGAGCCAGTATTTCAATTGAGGAAAACAAGGTAATTCACTTCAACGCTTGAGAGCCAACGGGGACCGATCTTCACCAATGGTACGGATGCCACTGGAGTACCTTACAAAATAGGACAGCGGTCTATTTGTTCCAAGATAGGGTGGCCCGACGAGCATGGTGAACGAATAATTTGGATCACCATTAATTATGTACCTCACCACTGACCCATCTTACCCAGCGAACCACGACTTCTCATGCTCGCTCAATCACTCGCGCAACGAACAATAGGCAACCGAAACAATAGACAAAACGCTACGCCCGATAACAAAATATTGCGGAACAAAGTATCGACACAACCGATGGTCGACGCAAACCTATTAAAAATAAATGTTATTAATATAGATACAATGGGTAACAATTACCTGTCTTGCTCCACGACCTTGAGAGCACTTACTACCTCACGAGTCGCCTGTACCCAATTCCGTAGGTGTCCGTCCAGCTTCCAGTACATTCATTCATCTTCATGCCTAACTGAAGTATTATTACAGGTTGGACTCGATTATCCGGAGAATCCATTTTTTTCACTTCGGATAATCGAATCACAAAAAAATCAAATCAGCAATCAAAGAAAGTTGAAATAATATTTTTTTTTGTTTTTACTATGCAGTAGCATCTTGACAAGTGAAAAAAAAATATCCGCATAGAAAATAACCATTTATATTGCATACAATTCAACCTTTAGCTACATTTTAGCAGCCAACTTAACTTAATACAACAAGTTTTGCAATTGTTTATGAATTGTTATAAATGTCCAAAAACATTGCTTTCTATTGTTACAGTTTGTAGTATGTATGCTCCAAAAGCACATTGTTATGGTTCCTTGATCATATTGATTTGTTTTAAAATGTTACGCCTCGACGCGTCGTTACGCCCACACGTTATTGTGGGACGCTTTTCACACTGACACTTAGTTTGACAATCGTAGCAAACTGTGCAATTTTTTCTTGGTGCTGGGCAGTCGTATTTCCGTTTGTGGTCTTCAGAAAATTCAATTCTAAAATATGGTGAGAAGTTGCAGTGAAAGGAAAGAGGAGCAGAATTGTTCTAACATTTGCTACAAAAGCAAAAATTTTGCAAGATTTCGACAGAGGGTTAGCTATGATTGCAATAAGGCGGAAGTATAGCATCGCTGAATCGACTGCATACGACCTTAGAAAAAACAAGGCAAAAATCATGGAACAGATCGCACAGCGTCAACTTCGGATGGGTAAGCTTTTAGAAATTTATGTCTGCACATGTTCTCATATAAATTCATAATCTTCAGACAAACGGAAAACCTTCAAAAAGGCTAAGTATCCTCTTCTCGACGAAGCTCTGTACATTTGGTTTCTGCAGAAACGTGAATGTCATATGCCAGGATTTGTTGTCGGTTCAGGCAACGAAACTGTACGGAAAGTTGTACAATGATGAAAAATTCAAAGGGAGCCGTGGATACATCGTGAAACGACACAACATCAGGTTTCTGAAAATTACGGGAGAGAAACTTTCGAACAATGCTGCACCCGTTGATTCGTACATTGGACATTTTGCAACCATCGTTCGGCATTTATCTTCCAGCCAGATTTTCAACGCGGACGAGAGCGGGCTGTTTTTGTCCATGCACTCCTCCGTCAACATTTGTCACAATGGACGAACCATCAGCCCCAGGAAGAAAAAGGAACAAGGAGCGTGTTACATTTATGCCTTGTTCAAATGCCGATGGTTCGTTCAAACTTCCGCTTATGATGATTGGAAAGTCAAAACGACCAAGAGCATTGAAGAACATCTATGAGCTACCCGTATACTATGCTTCAGCAAAAAATGCCTGGTTGACCCGGCAGTTGTTTGAGAAGTGGATTTTCAAGGAGTTCGTTTCTAAGGTCACGGTATTTTTGGAAGGTGCTAAACTGCCGGTGAGGGCTGTCTTAGTGCTGGACAACTGTTCCGCACATTGCAGCGCCGATGAACTTAGAACTGCAGATGGAACAATCTCTGGGATCTTCCTACCACCAAACACAACAGCCTTGTTGCAGCCAATGGATCAGAACGTCATCCAGATGGTCAAGTCCAACTACAAGCAAAAGCTTATGCGTGAGCTTCTTGGACGCCAAAGAGAATTTGACGACATGGTCAAGAAAATCAACATCAAGGATGCTATGTTTTGGGTAGCCGAGGCTTGGGACGAGGTACCGGCTGATTCCATTGCCAAATCATGGAAAATGCTGTACACAGAATCAGAATTCAATGATGAAGATGACATCCCGTTGGCGGTTGTACGAGAACGCTTGCCATCGATTAAGCAGAAATTGATGGACCAGGACAATACCATACACGTGGAAGTGGGCATGGAGTTTGACGTCTTGAACGACGATGATATTGTGAACATCGTTTTGCACCCGAACACATCATTCTACGATGGCGAAAATGCAGTTGCAATTGTGGAAAAATCAAGTGCTTCACCAGTTTTGGAACCACACCACACAGATAAAAAGAAACATTGAATTTTATGCGTTGCCTAGTGCACATAAAGGGAATGCTAGATTTGGCAGAAAATAATGGGATATTGCATGTAAAATTAAGCCAAATAACGCCTGAATCTAGCCTGTTGTATAAAAGATTGCAAACAATTTCGTTGTTTACGCTTCCTTTGACATGGAATTAAACGAGGGGAAATTTTAAACGCTTGTTAAAATTTATTATTTTTTTCTGTGCAGATTGATGTGGATGACGTTTCTGATCTGAATTGTATTTCCAATGAAGCAGCTTTTATCGGGAATCGATCTTGTAATTGCTTGGGCAGAGGAAAACGGACTTCCATTAGAAAGGCAACTCTTGCTACGAGAAGTACGTGGAAATGTTCTAGAGAAAATAATTGGTTCACAGAGAGTTTGTTTTTTTTCTCGTGCGTTGCTACTGAATGCATGAATTTGTTTTTATCCTTAAATAAACAATAAGTTACCTGGCAAATTTTACTAGTTTTATTAACCACGAATGTAATTACAAAGGTTCTGCGATGACAATGTAGCAAATGAGGATATCAACAAGATCACGTTGAAACACTTCCTACAACCCCTATCCCGAGCCCTTCTCTTTATTGCTACGATCATGTTTGTTCAAATGATCATAAATATTGAAATACATATCTTATCAATTTATAGTTTTGACCGTATACAACTAATAATCAAGACTAAATATATTCAGCCCCTCATATTCCTATGGCCACGTTCATGTTTCTTAAAATTATCATATTTTGAATGGAAATTAAATAAATATACTCATTGGAATTAATGAATTTGACATACACTACAGTAAATTGAGTTTTAACATTCGAAACAAGCCTTCTAGCCCTCTTCTTCTAGCTACGTCCAATAGTGTGAAAATAATCATGCTATATATTATTATACATACTCAATTATTTCAAATTTCTGCATAGAAACTAAAAACAAATCGTTACAAAAATACTCCGGATAATCGAGTCTAAAACTCCGGAAATCTAGTCCCGGATAATCGAGTCTCCGGATAATCAAGTCCGACTTGTACTTTAAAGTTTAAAGAGAAAAAGAGAGATATTAGATATGGCAAAGGGTAAATGCACCCTTCTTCTTGATTTGACCCGTCAAAACTATACAATCTTGAAGAAACTTAAGACCCGTCAAAACAACCGGCAAGCGCCAACCAGAAGATAAATACCTCCGATTGCATTATACCGGGCAAACGCATCAAAGGAGCATTTTTCCAAAGTTTAAGGAGCATTTCCCCAAAAAGAAGGGTGCATTTACCCTGCTGCCTATTAGATATTGACTTCAAATTTGGTAGAAATAAATTATTTGTTGCCTGAAAAGGAACAAAATTAACAACAAAGATATACCTTGTGATCAAAAAGTTCCGGTAATTTGAAAAAAAAACGCATTTATTTCAATTTTTAATTGATATCTTTATTATCGCCTTCAAAGTACTCGCCATTAGAGGCAACACACATATGCCAGCGCTTTATCCAATCATCCATACATTTTTTATAGGCCGATGAATGTATGGCTTTCAGTTCTTCCAGCGAATTCTTTTTTATCGCATCAATCGATTCAAAACGCCTACCTCTGAGCGGAATTTTCAGTTTTGGGAAGAGAAAGAAGTCGCACGGGGCAAGGTCTGGTGAATATGGTGCTTGTTTGATGGTATTGGTGGAGTTCTTGGCCAAAAAATCACAAATAGTGAGCGCGGTGTGTGATGGAGCGTTATCGTGGTGTAAAATCCACGAATTATTGCGCCACAATTCTGGCCTCTTCTTTCGAATTGCCTCACGCAAACGTCTCATAACTTGTAAATAATACTCTTTGTTAACCGTTCGACCTTCTGGAAGGAATTCAGAATGGACGACACCGCGAAAATCAAAGAAAACGGTCAGTAAAACTTTAATTTTGGAGCGACTTTGTCGTGATTTTTTTGGTTTCGGCTCATCTTCGGCGCGCCATTCGGACGATTGTTGACTTGTGAGCATATCAAATTCATATACCCACGTTTCATCACCAGTTATGATGCGTTCCATGAATGTGGGATCGCTATCTGCGTTCGCAATCATCTGTTTAGCGACCTCAACTCGATGCTGTTTTTGCAAAAAATTCAGCTCTTTTGGAACAAGTCGTGCTTCAATGCGTTTCATGCCCAGAATTTCCGTCAAAATGTGTTCGGTCGATCCAAATGAGATATCAAGGAGTGCAGCTATCTCCCGAATGCTAATTGAGCGGTTTTCCATAACTAAATTCTTCACGGAAGCGATGTTTTCATCGGTAGTTGAGGTCGATGGTCGTCCAGAACGCGGCATGTCACTCACGCTTTCACGGCCTTCTTTAAAGTCTTTGTGCCAAACAAATGTACGATTTTGTGACATAGAGTCCTCACCAAAGGCTTTTTGCAACATTCTGAGCGTTTCCGCTGCAGAAAATCCGTTTGCAACACAAAATTTCACACAAACGCGTTGTTCCAATTTTTTATCCATGGTAAAAATCGCCGAGCGTCTATTTTTCGACTAACAAAAGCAGTTGTCAAAACAAAACTAATGGATAATTTGCTCTCACACTTTGACAGAATATCAGAACTAGTGTTGCCATCTTACACTAAAAAGATTTTACCGAAAAAATAAAGGCGGCCTTTTTAAATTGAAAATTACCGGAACTTTTTGATCACAAGGTAAGTACAATCCTTGTAGTCCCCCGGATGTTTGAAGAGCATAGCCATTTCTATGAAAAGATACTAAGAGTTATTGTTGCGGACTGTCTGTGGTTGATTATAACTATGTGTTGAACACTATTGGCTGAAATGAGCATTGAATAAGAGTTGTGAGAAAATTTCATTGAATAAATGACTATAATACTCAGTTGTTTATTAAACTGAAGCCCACTCGAGCTATATCTGATGAACTCAGTCGGCTGTTCTACCTAATAGCCCCCTAAATCTTGCAATGTTACTGTTACTGTCACCTTTTATTGTTAGTGAGTACATATAATGTTTGAAGGTCAATTATTGGCTTGATCTATGAACAAATCATCTGAAAGCAATCTATTTATCTCTTCCGCTTAGCTACTCTAAATGTATGCTTCTCTAAGCAGTCCCTCCGCATCCTGTAATAACCTAGCTATAAATTCACAATCCACCGATTCCAAATCACGAAAGAAATTCCCACCACCTAACATGCAAGTGGGTAAGAAAAATTGTAAAACAAATCGATGAATCAACTCTCTCAGATTTATCGCTAATATGCTATTATGATAAATTTACAAGCTCACAACTGCATGCTAGTTTGTGATTTGAATAATATCCACATTCATGAACAAAAGTCCGGGCAAATTTGTGTCGCTTAACAAATCCTCAAACAAATGTGAAATGCACGTTGGCCAATATTTAGTGCCAACCAGTGAGTACGTGGGCTCTACTCCAAGTTCACCTTCTTCCAAACTCACCTTTAGTTTAATTTACCCATTGAGTAGGACACCTCACAACAGAAAATATTGTGATGGAGCACGGACGTTAGATTACTAGATATATGAAAAATACTCTATAACCTATTTAGGATTATATCTGAAAAATCCAAATTTGGGTGTTGGCCACATCATTTTTCGATATGATTTGAAAGAAAAATATGTGGATAATTTATTTTCGATACAGACCTTATAATAATGCTGACCGAAAAAAATAGAAGGAGTAAACCGACAGTCGTGGGAATATTACAAACTCCATGTTGGAAGCTGGTTCTGTGAGCATCTCAGTTAAAATGCGCAATAGTTTATTTTAAATGTGTTCTTGATCGTCGCAGTAGGCGTCTACTATGCAGTACAAATGATGGCTTGGTGGAAAGCGTTGTTTTTCAATACTGATTATTTTAAACTAAACATACAAACATGCGATACACATACAGGAGTGGAGATAAAATTTGCGATGACGCAACAACTGATTCACCAAATTGATAGGCCAAAATCGTGATTGTGACGCATCATCTACCTCACAGTTACCACCAAATCGCATGAACACTCAATTTAAAATCTCAGCTTGACGAAGAGTCAAGAAGAGACGTCGGTTCTTGAAAATCTGGTAAGTACAGTTTGTAATAATGAATGAAAACTAGTGAAACGTTTTAACAAAAATAATTCAGTAACTAAAAGCTTTTTTTTTCACAGAGATAGGGTAACGGGATGTAATGTTAGCCTAGCTCCTTGATTCGGCCTGTGTACCAAATGTGTCATTAATTTAGCGATAATCAACCAAATCATGCTTCTATAAGCATGACCGATGTAATCCGAAGCAATTGAGACAATATTAATCAACTTATAGGTGTTTACTTCCGTGTAATTTTCGATTTCTTGAACTTTTGGGGCATCCTGATTTAACTGGTTATGCTGAACAGATGATCCTCACGATCTCCAAGTGATCTAAATTTGGCTTAATTGGATCGATAAAGCAAATAATGAAGTCTGGATGTGCAGAAAAAAGTTACACGTTACAAACTAACTGTTACAATGCTAAGATAACAATGATTTTGCAAGAAAATCGTAGGCCCAATGTTGGGGACATATTTTTTTGTATGTTCCCAACTATGGCCTGTTGTATCAATAACGTAGTAAAAAGGTGGTTATTGGTAAAATTTCAAGTGGATATGCATGAATTTGTGGTTGTTTATATTCAAGTGGCTCATCTAAACACAAATCGAAGAAACAAAATCATTGAATAGTGAATTATAATGTTTTCATTATTGAATGGCTGATAAATCATATATGAACACCGCTTAAGTGTTTCGAGGCTGTTTTACTTTAGTTTGTTTTGTAAAATGTTGTATTCAGTAAATCGAGTACAGCTTACAATACCTTAATTCTTAAAATTAAAAAAAAAAACCGTACAAAGACTGCATTTAGTACTAAATTCATCTTATGGGACGAAGTTGCATCCACAAATAGACCCAATTTGGTGCCTATAGACCGACATTAAATCCATATCCCTCGAATGTTTCTGCCTTTATAAAAAGAGTTGTGTAACTTTTCGTGATACATACTGGAAAATGTCTTATCAAATTAATTTTTGCAAGTGTATAACTAGTTGAATCTCGCTTACAGCTTAAAAACATTATGAGTTATAATAAAAAATGTGATCGATGGTTGCATAATAGGCTGAGTCAAGGGACACATACCCTATTTAGTTATCATGGAACACGGCAAGTTAAAAGGCAAAAAATGAAGACAAGTCACAATCAAGGACACAAATTTGTGCATCCCTTGGCAAGTATAGTGCAACGAGTGCAACAGTTCTCGAGAACCAAAAATAAACAACGATTAGCATGCCGACGCCGAGCTATGTTATGATGTTTTGTTTGCAAACAAACAAAACCAGTTCAAAGCCAATAAAGCCGGCACACCAAAAGCATTTATCTACCTGGGAAATCCTGACCGGCCGAATCATGGACGCAGGGAGTAAGCGGATATTTTTTCTTTTAAATTGTTATCCCCCGTTGATAATCTGGGCTAGCTCTTATTATTAGAAGATCTTTCTCGATAACGAGCCATAATTAAATTCTGCCCGAACCCGCTTTGGTTCACCTCGAAAGCAGTAAAAACTGGTCATCTTAGCAAACAAGCACGTACGCTTGAACTTGATCCACTTTTGGAAATAGCGCAACCTAAACCACCGATAAAAATCCAGTCACGTCTCTAATCCATTTAGCTCAAGCTCTTCCCCCATTTGATTGCATTGGCAGTACCGAGCTTAAGCACTGAGTGAGCATAAACCCATGGAGGAGAAATTTTTAACGATTTGAAATCGAATTTCGTTGCCGTTGTCGTTGGAGGAAATTTGCAGCGTTGCTCTTGTTATACTCTTCCTGAGCTCGTAAAATTAAATCAGCGGCTTTCAAAACCACAACCAAAGATGCAATTGCGACAGAGAGCGAAAACAGTCCACCGATCGGGTACACATTGCAGTGGAGGTGGTGTCTGAATAGGCGGATCGGGGTTCTTCGACTTCAACGCCCAGCAACGACCACGACCAACGAATCGACCGGATGGCCTTGGCAGTTCGCAGGATGGTGAAATTCCTCCGGATCATGCTGCCGTGCAATTTAATTTATTTTCGTTGGCTTCCTGAGTTTGATCACATTTGTATGATTTCTGCCCGGCCCGCCCGCCAATGAGGCTGCGTGAGAATAAACGACGGAGCTGTAATTCGATGTGGCAGACAGTGTCGAATCAGAATTTTCTTTCTTTCGTCGACGTCGTCATCCCCAACCCCGTCTCCGGCCACGGTTGTTTAAATCATTTGTCAGAATTTTGGATGATTACAGGGTTCAATCTTGGGGTGATGAAATGGGCGATGAATTGGACAATATTTCATAAAAGCAAATTTACCAAACTGATGGACAACTATCACTCATCCCGGAATTAGCACTGAATGATTGCCAACCATTCTTGTTGCTTAATCAGCTTTTCTCCGCCGATGATCGGACGGACGCGTGTAGGGTGGTGAGTTTCTTATCAACGCCAGAAATGAGGGATTACTTTTCGAGCTCTTTGGCAGACGAGACTTTCCGCCGGGGTGCACGAAATTGAGATTTTCCATCGACGGCGATAGCACCGAAAGTTGCCATCGTGTACCCGCAGCGGAAGAGTATAGTCTGCTTAATCTGGAAATAATTTGCCGTAACCAATTCACGCTTTTTGACTTCAGAGTTGATGAATTCGAACGCCATAATGGCAACAGATGCTTTCATTGGATGTTGCTTGATGAATGAAGAAGGATGGTTTTGACCTCCTGGAGGTGAATAACTTTTCGGTACTTTTGGCCAAGTACAGGACCAGCTGTAGAGTTGGGAAGTGCGGTTTTCAATACGGACGAATGAGCCCAGGATGCTGAATGTCAATTCAATACATAATATCAATACACTGAAAATTGATTTTCGTTTACATTACGAAATCGAAGGTACTAATATATAGATCGAATTCGCTATACACAGACTCTATCACTAATTATACCCATACAATATCGAAACAATTGAATTGAAACTCTAATCGACCGAAGATCAATAGTAGACGATGATAAAGGGTGTCCACGATGAAATTGCCACACTATGAAATTGCTCTAACTTTTTTTACCGTTGGGTAGAATTTAATGAAAATTTGGGTGGATTTAGTTCATAGTGCATTATTTACATCCTGCAAGTTTTAATCATCCTCCTGTGATCAAAACTCGTGGAAATGGAGTCGAAAGAACAGCTCGTGCGTGATAAAATCTTGCGCATTCATCACGAGAACAAGGATCTCTCGCATCGTTCCATCGCTAAAACGTTGGGAATCGCGAATTCCACGGTGTCGCGAGTGATTAAGCGGTTCGAGGAACGGTTGACCACCGATCGGAAGCCCAGAAGTGAAGGAAAAGTATTCCGTACAACACCAAAAATCACAACCGCGTAGTTGGGGCCTTCAACCGAAATCCGAACGCCTCCGTTCGGGATGTGGCTAAGAAGCTGCACCTAAGCCGAAGTTTTGTCCAGAAGGCCAAAACTAAGGCTGGGCTTCGAACGTTCAAGGTACAAAAGGCCCCTAATCGCGACGAGAAGCAGAACAAGTCCGCCAAAACCCGTGCCAGGAAGTTGTACCTCAACATGCTGACGAAAGTTGAATGCTGCATCATGGACGACGAAACATATGTGAAGGCCGACTTCAAACAGATCCCCGGCAACCTGTTTTTCACGGCCAAGGATAAGTTCAGCGTTCCGGAGCATGTCCGCACTCAGAAGATGTCCAAATTTGCGAAGAAATTCCTGGTTTGGCAAGCCATCTGCACGTGCGGGAAGCGGAGTGCACCTTTCGTGACCCAGGACACGATGAACGGACAGGTGTACATAAAAGAGTGCCTCCAGAAGCGGCTGCTTCCTCTCCTGAAGGCCCACAACGTCCCAACAATCTTCTGGCCGGATTTGGCCTTATGCCACTACTCCAAGGACGTGCTGAAGTGATATGCGGACAATAAGGTCAATTTTGTGCCGAAAATGTTCAACTCTCCCAACACTCCGGAGCTCCGCCCCATCGAGAAGTACTTGGCGATTATGAAGCAGCACCTTCTTAAACGACCTAAGGTAGTGAAGACAGTCGAGGAACTGAAGAAAGTATGGGTTTACATGCAAAAAACGGTTGATTCACAGGTTGTGCAGAATCTTATGGCCGGGGTTAAGGCCAAGGTGCGGGCATTTGCGTATGGACTGTAAATAAAATACGAGTAAAATGGTAAAATGAAGTTTAATAGTTATTTCTCAATCCCTGAAAATTTGATGGCAATCGGATGAAAACTCGAATTTTGCGAATCAATTTTGTGTGTGGCAATTTCATCGTGGACACCCTTTAGAAGAGTAGTCGGTATAATACATTAGCGTAATAGAGACCTACATTTGGAATTGAATCACGGGGTGTTTACAATTTGAAGACAAGATATTCTACCGTATTTGAAAGTAGATTCGGAGTTTCAGGGGTCCATAATAGGTTCGAATTATTCCGTAGTAGTCACGAAGTGACAATCAGCAATTTTTTCGATCCACTGGAGACGATAAGTGCGGTTTAAACCCAAGTCGCGTCCCCATGAAGGCGTTGTTTACTAAGGCCGGGGATACAAAATCAATAGTGACGGAGGTATTGAGCGAAGACAATAGTGACGAACTAGAGGTTCCAACCTGGGATATCTCGGGACAAAACATCCCGGGAACTTGAAAAATTCGGGATTTCCCGAGTCCCGGGATAAGATTTTTCACCGTCCCGAAAATCCCAGGATTCCCGGGACACACATTTCTTACATATTTTTTTCGCTTTGATACTTCCCAATAAATTTCAGTGTACCGCTTAC
>JAHHFK020002180.1:0-25581 GCA_024533555.2 Aedes koreicus
GGTTCGTCGCAAGGTATACATTCAGTGGCTAAAGCGAGAATATCATCCTCCGTAGCACTGACTGCAATGCGAGACAGAAATATCCAACATTTTTCTGGTTTTGGGGGAACAGTTGCAACCGATGGAATGTTCGCTGATGGCTATTTTGTGCCGCGCGATAAACTAGGCTGATCGGGTGAAATTAATCCTGCTGCGCCAAACGATCGTTTGTTGCTATTCCTAGCCAGACTGGGCCAACCTGATGATTAACCGGGTGCAGCGGGGGTAGCAGGGGCAGCAGCAGGAACAGCAAAAATTTTCGTTGCCAGAACTTCGACTTGCTCCCTGTTTTTTTTTTTTTCTAACTCTGTTCTAACTCCCTCCAGAGCTTAACGATGAGTTTCGCTCAGATTTTCTAATGCCTCCGTTAAAGTGCCGTTAATGACAACCAGATGTCGCTTCGAGAAAGAAAAATCAGTGGGGTTGTGTATAACTCACGACCGGTTGACGTAGACTACGTTAAATCGTTTGATTAGTTTCGTTGGTTCCGTAGTGGAACATTAAAACGCAGATACTGTTCTTAGGGTTGTCATAAGTAAGTGAGTAAGTACACACTTAGAACATTTTACAGTATTCGGTAATTTTTAACCGAACTTTCAACAGCTTCCAACAGTTCCTGCAGTTGTACGATCAGTATGAAAGCGTACTTCTACAGAAGCGGAAAGAATACGATTGCGAGATCAACTTCGACCAAACAGTCGATGAGTATCTGCGCATGTTTGGTACAAATGCAGACCAAGAAAAGGATACGGCTGTCGAAATGCACGACGAATGTGGTCCTCAAAAGGACAGATTATTTATTAGTGGGTAGCGCCAACCAGCTGGGTAAAATTTTGCCGACGGCTCGCCCTCCATGGAGGCGTTTTTGCAGTTGCGGTGATCGAATCGGCACCATGATATTAGGCGCACAAACCAAACGAAATAAACGTTAAATTCTTGTATAAACAACTCTTTTAATTAAATTGGTTGTCCTCTAAAGGACAGATTATCAATTTATGGATTGCGCCAACCAGCTTCTTAAATTTTTTACCGATGGCTCACCCTCCATCGAGCTCCGAACTAAATTTAAGATTAGTTCTTTAATAAACAACTCTTTTATTTTAATTTATTGTCCTCAAAAGGACAGATTATTTCCACCTACTGCTGCTCGCCCTCAAGGACGCTTTCCCACAAACAGCAGCGTTTTCGAAGTCACGGTGAAACAATCGCCACGATGAGGTAAGATGGCGGCTTGCACAAACCGACGCGATTGTGGGCCCCATAATCCGCCATTTTACCTCATCGCGACGATCGCTGTTTGGGAGAGCCTTCATTAATCTGCTCGAATGGCCACTTACCACCACCAGGTGCTACGCAACCACTACTGCTACGCGACTACCAGCTGCCTCTGCGACCAGTTCGTTGCCGGACGAATGCAGCAGCTGCGACCAGCTGCCTGCGACCAGCTACCTTCGACCAGCTACCAGCTACCAGCGACCAGCTCCGCACAGCTTCAATGCTGCTAAACCACAGCTTCTCAGCTGCATGCGAGACGTACATGGAGAGACGAATGACATGATTGGTTAAAGTCCCTTTCTAATACAAAGAAGAAGAAGATGATGCAAGACGTTCCTTGCTTCGATTTGAAAACTGTGATAGGAAATTTGGTAAATTTACTCTGCAAAATGACATTATAAGACATCGCCTTATATTTGCGTTATTTTCAATAGTTTACTATTGTTTGAGAATAATGTTTGACAATTGAATTGGAGCGCGGTAAAATTTCCGACCGATTGAGGAAGAAATCATGTAAATCTATCGTGGGTTCTTTGAGTTATTTGCGTACAAAACGTACGGTTTTTCGTGACGGTTGCAATATTTTAGATTTTCATTTGACACCCTACCCTTGCCGTAAGACGTAGTCTACGTCAAAAAAAAAATGCGTGGGGAGGTGATAGGCAGAATCTTTTGTTGCAACCGTCACACTAAACACTACACTTAACAATCAAAATAAATGCACTTCGAGTTTGCGAAATAACAGAACGACACCAGTGCGACGATACAAATCGATAGACGAAACGATTAACAAATAAACGCCGATTTTAAACACAAAGAATATTCAGAAAAAAAGGTAAACAAAATGACGATGTAAAAACCGTGTTCCGTATCGACCGAAAGAGTTACCGATTAGCAGCAGGGTTCGTTTTGGTTACGATACGCTGAAAGTATGTAGCACTATCCGCCAAAATGTGACTGAAAAGAGACAAGCATAACGATAAACGAAACAAAACAAAATCAACAAAATAAACTAAAACAGGATATAAGATATTATCTAAAAAATATGGTTGAAATAAATCATTTGTTGCTTTGCCGACCAGCTCTCTTCGATGTTCTAGATGGCCAAGTCCTGCTGGACCCGCAGCTGCTGCCGTCGGCACTCGTCCACATCAACCTGGCTGTCACCGACGTGTCGGAAACCATCCGGTAGTAATATGATATCTGTGTCTTATACACTCTTCTTGCACCGACTAATTTACAAACTAAGCCTGCACACCGAATCAAAATTCTCTTTGGCACGGTTGTGGTATTTTCCTCTAAAATCTTGTTCTAGAATTGGCACTTGGTAGCAGGAAGCAGAAACAATTAGAAAAATATACTCGCTAATGACCTCTAACTTTACATGGTTGCTAAACAATACACACTATCTTCCCCCACAATATCCACGAACGACGAAACTTTGGACCTGAGCTCGCTTGAGGAAAAATCACCAACACACAAAAGCGCAATTAATTGTAAGGAGTGTATCGAATATAAGCTATCCACATACATTTGCGTTGTACGCATGTATTTGTGATGGTTTTTTATGCTTTGAACACTGCATGCTGTGCGTTTGACTGTCAGCTTTCTTTTGTTTACTTGTTTGTGCGGTTCAAATTCTGCGTTTTCAAAATGTCGCGTATTGAAAAGGAAGTGAAAATTAAGGTTCTGGACACATGGCTAAGTGAGAAAGGTATTACTATGCGAAAATTGGCGAAGCGGTTTGGAATTCATCATGCGAGTGTTAAAACCATCATTAATAAGTTTGGGGAACACTATTCTTTGGATGAGCTACCACGAAGAGGCAGAAAACCCGGTTCTTCCAACCCGAAACTGGAGCAGAAAGTGGTATCTCTAATCATGAAGAACAAATCAATGTCAATACGTGATTTGGCCAAAAAAGCAGGTACGAGTGTCGGAATGATCCAGCGTATCAAGAGGCGAAACCACCTGAAGACCTACAAGAAGCAGAAAATCTCGAAACAAAGTGCAGAACAGAAGAAGCGAGCAGCAACAAGGGCCCGGAAATTGTATTCGCGTCTTTTGCAGCGTCCGGATGCATGCATTTTGATGGACGATGAGACCTTTGTAAAGGAGGACTCAAAAACCCTTCCAGGTCCACAATACTTTACTGCCGTCGTTGGGGAGGATGTGAGCGATGCGGACAGGTCGATTCAAGTGGAGAAATTCGGTCGAAAGGTACTGGTATGGCAAGCAATATGTTCCTGTGGTTTGAAGTCAACCATTTTTTACACTACCGAAACTATAAATGCGGAAATCTATCGATCTGAGTGTCTCCAGAAAAGATTGTTGCCTTTATATAAGAAGCATAGTACACCTCCACTGTTTTGGCCGGATTTAATGTCAGCTCACTATGCCAAAACCACTCTCAATTGGCTTGCGGAAAAATATCAATCCACCAAATTGCCCTCAGCTTCGACCCATCGAACGTTACTGGGCAATCGTGAAGAGGGTCTTCAAGAAGACTGGTAAGGCAGCTGGGAACATGCAGGAGTTCAAAAAAATTTGGGCTCAAGCGTCCAAAAAATGCGATGCAACACTTGTCCGGAACTTGATGAAGAGCATTCGATCCAAAGTTCGAAAATTCGTGAAGTTTATAACTTAAATTTCATCCGGTCTGCATTATGTTCAAGTTTAACCTCGTACAATAAAGGATCAATTTTTCGTATGAATAAAATATCGGTTTTCAACATAATTTGAAAGAAAGTTTGTGGATAGCTTATTTTCGATACACTCCTTATGCAGTTTTTTGAATGAATCGCGAGCACGGCGCGATCCCGCGACACGCAACACTCTTCTTACTTCAGCTCACCGGAACCAATTGCACGCGCACACTAGTAATCCGCGACGCAGAACAACGCGACGCGCTACGAGGTGCTACCCAACAAACATCGGTGTTGAATACCAGCTTGTTCAAGCCAATTTGGAGAAGCTATTCAGCTGTTTCTTATAGAATAGCTGAATAGCTTCTCCAAATTTGTTTGAACAAGCTCTAATTCAACACCGATGTTTGTTGGGTACTGCCGCAGACGTCGTGCTAGATGATACCGTTGTTGTTGTTGTTGCCGCTGATGCGATGCAAACTACTCAATATTGGTGGAACGGTTCCATTATGGATTAAATCATTTCAAGTTACTTGTCGATGCAAATAGTCTGTACATTTTTTTCCTGAAATTTATGTGTCATCTGGCCAATAAAAACCTAAAATTTTGGTTTCAGGTTTTAATTTTTATGCAGGGAGTTGTTTTCCTCAAAACGAAATTTGTGATGATTTTTCCAACATATGAAATATCCATTTGAATTCAACAAGTGACTCGTTGTCTTATGGATGCATAAATTTCAAACGTATCAATTGAACAAACATCTTCCCTGAATATCCTAATTCTGAAAAATACAGATGCCACGTTGTCGGCGTTTAAAAAAAAATCTCTTCGATGTACAGATCGGATGATGATGATGATGATGATGATGGTCTCGCCCTTACCCCTACAAAGGTTTGAGCTAGACGATTTTATCTCTAAGATAATTAATTTGGTAACAATTCAAACCAGTTATGAAAAAAAAAACGAACTGATTTCATCTACAGATATAAATTTCTTCAAAAGTATCCATTTGCTTCACAGCGACATAATCGTGAAAAGCTTTGATGTTAACCACAAAAATTCGCAAGTATTCCCAGCGATCAGGACATTCTGTTGCAATTCAGATCACAGAATCCAGTAAAAGGACATTATCAAAAGACAAGCCAATATCCGATCCTGCCCGTGACAGAGCCAATGCAGTTCCAACACTAATGGAGCCGCCAGCTTAGTTTAGGGCTGGCCAAGAATATCTCACCAGGGATGTGAAGAATGTTTCCAAACCGAAAAAATCCTGGACCGGCATTAGTCAAACTTTTACTTTCAACCACAAAAGAATTGACGAAGAATTCTCCGACATTCAGCCAGACAACTCGCTACTATTTCATAGTACCATCTAAAGCATCAGAGGCCAATTTTTTTTAACGAATTCAAAAAGAAGTCCATCATATCTGTATACCGCGCGCGATGCTTAAACAATTGTAGACTACTTTCTTTATTATTATTTTTTTAACTAACACTACAAAACATTATACTAATTTCCATCATCATCAGTGTGACGAACAGATTAAATTTAAAAAATAAAATAGCCAACTCATTATTATCCGTTTGTAAAGAACTTCGTCAGGTACATTCTTCATTTTTACAAAAAAAGCAACATAAATGTACAAGAAATGGTCTACACAAAATAATCCGTTTTATAATAGTAAAAAATCGTCAGGTACAATCTTCATAAATATTTGAAAAAAAAATCGCTTGCTGCTCTGAATACAGTTTTAACGTGTGAAATACATAGTCTTTTAAATTCTGAAAGTGTTGGTGTACTTTTAATGTGTCTTGGCATCGAATTGAAAACATTTATTCCTTTAAAATATAATGAGTTTTGTGAAGCACATGTCAAGAAATTCGGTGTTCTTATTTCATCCGCGTTTCTAGTATTATATCTATGAAAATCACTTCCTCTTTCAATTCGATCACACAAATATCGAGGAAGCAAACCATTAACTACTTTAAAAATGAACACCATAGTTAAAAAAAAACAATTCTTTGCTTCACTGATAGCCATTGTAAAGCGTCGAACATAAAAGTCGAGGAAGTGAATCTGTTACATCTTAAAATCAAGCGCATTATTTTATTCTGCAAACTCTGTAACCTCAATATTTGTGTTTGATTGGCCAAGCTGTATTTTACTGCAAGTAGTTAAATCGTTTTTTAATCGGCATAGAATTCCACACTTTTTGGCAATTTTCTTGATGACATTGTCAATGTGAGCGTTGAACTTTAGCTTGTCATCAATAATCACACCAAGATATTTAATCTCCCGAACGCGATCAATTGTCTCACCATCAATCGTAACTGAGACATTCTCATTTACTCGATTCTGTGAAATTACCATAAATTTAGTTTTACTTATATTCAATTTCAGTTGCTTACATTTCAACCATCTACTTAGAAAACGCAAATCTTCGTTCAAATGGGTAACGGCTTCATTTAAATCTTTAGCTGCAATGAATAACACACCCAAGCAACCAAAAGTTCTGATAAAAGGGTGTTTTTTGGCTTAACCAGCAAATCGCAGGATTATGATGTGAATTCTATTCAGCTTACTTTTTAAGTAATTAACCGAACTTTTTAGTTCACATGCAATGATTAACCTTCTATCAGCATTCTTATCAACTTCTAAAGAAAACTTTGAAGTTCACGAAAGATGTGTTCAAGAGGTTGTAGAGAACGCTATTCAGCTCAAAAAGTACCTCATACGAACTCAACAAAACCAAAAAAAAAAAAAAAAACATTTATATTCGACATTTTTGTTCTTCTTCCATCCTTCCGCAAATTTATTTTTAGAGTGCCGTGTTGTGAAATGATCATTGAGTTCAATTTGATGTTTTTTTCTTAATTAAATTAAACTTTTTATAAATACTTACTACCTAGTCTCCAACTCGAGTCCTCCTCTTTAAAACCGGGATACTTACCATTGTGCCATATGAACGAGGTGGGTTATGCTATGATTTTACTCAAAGCGTTGATTCCATGCGTTAGTACTTTTTTGTTCCCTATAATCCTATCTGAACCTAAAAGTTTCTGATTAGTTCGTCTAGATCTCAACCTGAACTTGAAAGTTGTCGTAAAGTTCAAGCGGAACTGTTTGTGAACTTTAAACATTTGACATTGTCGCAGGAATATGCGAAAAGGACCTATGAGCGAAATCAAACCCTTGGTTTTTAATGTCAGCTGCTCATGAATTACAACACACCCACGCAAATTTTCGATACACATGACAGATCCAACTTCCTCTTCCAGAAGTTGGTGCCGGTTTCCTTAGTCTAGTGTTTGTTCGCGAAAAGTAGACGTTTATAAACTGTTTTACATTTGGCACATTGGCCATTATAACGTGTCGCTCTTGGATTGATTTGTTTTGTTTTGTTTCATTCCCGTTCGAAATAAATTTTGTGAAGTGAATTTCCAAAATATTATCCAATCATAAATCATCAAGGTTCGTAAGAAAAATTCCAAACATAATTAAATTCATAAAACAACTTCCCAACTTTCAGAAATGCCATTCGCTATTGTAGAAGCCACCAACGCTAGAGGCTGTAAAGAGTTGTCAGTCGTTCCTGAGAAATGGCTGCGGAACTCAAAAAGAGGAAGCATTGTCCTGTGGCCGAATGCAAGAAAAACCGCTGAACAAGAAAAGCTACTCCGTGATGCCAATAGCCACCCGAAAAAGTCTTGGCTGAAGTTTAAATGCACGATTAAACGAAGTTCCATCTCGTCTTTTGCTGCAGCAACTCGTTTATTGGATGAACTGGCCGGAGAACCATCAACCGATGTGAGTCAGCTAATTTGGCGTAAGGCTAAACAAAACCAGAGAACTTCCGCAAACTTTCAACAAATGCTTGTCCTGGAAAGCACACCCCACACTCCAGCAACACAAGCAGCATGCCCACCGACCCCCATCATCATAGAGGTAAGAGGAAATATTCAGGATAAAATCCCCCCTCAAGTGACGTCACCACCATCGCCCGCTCAAACAGCTGTCTTCTCGGCAAAATTCGAGGGCAATGTGCATACTGGTCCAACACCAACACAACCCGCTGTTATTGCAGACATCGCTGAAGATAATGTTAAGACCGTTGAATATGTGACGTATGAAACTATTCAGGAGCCGGATACGTTGATGGATACGGATAATTCAACACAGGAATTTTTGAGGGAGATCATTGACATGCAGCATCAAATGAACCAGAGATTGGATCGGCTGGATAAGCGGACAGCAAATATCTGCACGCAAAATGAATTTATCTTGGATGCCATCCGAAAATTCAGTTCACGCGTTACTCGAGGACCCGCCATCATTCTGCTTTAGAGTGTTTCCAGATGAAATCAGCCGGAAAAAGTCAAAATCTTGCACGACCCTCTCCGATTTGGATGAAACTTTGCACATGTCTTCGGAATTGGTGATGATGGATTTTCCGCGGGTTAAAGGAATTTTTTGACTTAAGACATTTTTTTTCAAAAGGGCCTATGTGTTTTGTCATGCGTATTTTTCAAAAAATCATAACTCGAAAACCGTTGGTTGTAATAAAATTGCGTCTGAGAAGAAGTTGTAGTTAATTAATTTGACTTTATGAAAAAATGTGTACACTGCAAAAAAAAAAATTTCTTCAAAAAAATCAAAAATTAAATTTAAAAATCAATTAGCAAATCTGTCCAACGTACGATTTTTATAATTTTTTTTCAAAAAGGCTTTGAGTCATAAAAAGAAGAATAAAAGTTGTTGTACGATGGAGCAACTTAAGATAAAAAAGTTCTTTGAAGTAAGAAAAATTTAAGTTTTTTCTAATTTGTTGTTTTTGCATAAATAACCATATTTTATTAATATAATACGATTTTTCTAATGATTTAAAAAAAAAATGATCTTGGTGAGTAACATTCTATATGTACCCGTTTTCGAGATAATTTGAAAGTAATGTCGAAAAAATGACTTTTTCCATGAAAATATCCCTTTTTCAAAAGTTAGTCATGATTGTCCATCTTCAAAGGTATTCTTTTCAAATTTTACATAAAATTTTCAACAACTATCCTTTTGACACCAAGAAGATTGAACATCTTCTTAATTAACGAAATTAATGAATCTTAATTACCAAATAAAAATTTTGTTTTTTTTTTTGTTCATGCATGATTTATTTATTTTTTCTACTACTTAAAAAAAAATTGTATTTACATTTTTACAAACACTATTTCCTAACATTCCTAAAAATATTATGAAAACTCAGTATTTCGTCAGTTGAAAATATTTTCGCAGCGATTTTGTTATCAATGTTGTATTCGTTTTTTTTTGATTCGCTGTTTCTATCGACTGTTTTTATTTATCTTTTATCTGTGTAATCGTTCGTGATAATTACATCAGTATACCGTTTTGAATGTCTTTCGACCTTTACTCGCGCGCGATAGCAAAAATTTGTACATTGTCGTCGTGTTTTGCTGTTTTGTTCATGTGAGTGCATTGTTGTGGTTTTGCAAGTGGAACCGTGGAATCTTTGTCTTCTTCACTACCACCACGCATTTTTTTTTTCGACCGCTGCGCCATCTGGAAGATTTCTCTGGCAGCAATTGTTTGCAAGTTCACGCATCCTTTCACCACGCTACGCTTGTTGGTTGCATACCCAAAGGCTATTCGACCTCTTTCACCACGCTAACGTTTTGCAGTAATTTCAATCGTTCTACTAGCCACAAAATGAAAAGCACGTGCAAATCCTGCGAAAGCGAGATTTCAGAAATGAAACTCACCTGCCAAGGCTTTTGCAATGCGGAATATCATCCTCGCTGCGGCGGCATTTCTACATCTGTTTTGGATGAAATCAGCAAATACCATCAGTTATTTTGGCTTTGCAAATCGTGCTCGATTCTGATGAGAGATATGCGTGTTCGCAGCTCAATTCGGTCCGCCTACGAATCTGGCCAAGAAGTTGTTCTTAGCAAGCATAACGAAATCGTTGAAAGCCTCAAGTTGGAAATCATGAACGAGCTGAAAAACGAACTACGGAACAACTTTACTGCGCTTATCAACTCCAACTCATTAACGCCGAGGTCTTCGAAGCGCACCGATAATGCTAACGTTTCCGTTCGTCGTCGACTTTTCGGCAGACCTGAATCGAAAAAGCCTCCACAAGAGCCTCTCATGTGTGGCTCAGCCGAGTCAGTATCCCCATCACTCGGCAATTTGGCGGCCGTAAATCAAGGTTCTAGCAGAAAGTTTTGGCTATACCTGTCACGAATTTCCCGCGATGTCACCGTCGAGCAGGTACGAGCTTTAGCAACGCATCGCCTCGGCACCGAGGACGTGGAGGTTTTAAGACTAGTAGCCAACGGAAAGGACGTCAGCTCAATGTCTTTCATCTCCTTCAAAATTGGATTGAGCGCCGATTTGAAGGAAAAAGCTCTCTCTTCATCAACGTGGCCAAAAGGCATCTATTTCCGGGAATTTAAGGATAGCAGATCAGCCGCAAATTTTTGGAAACCTTCCCAAACGCCGACTCTTGCATCATTTGGAAACCGAACGTCTCGAACTGTTCAGTCGGCGTCGGGAGATGGCGCCATGGAGGAGGAATAACTACACCGCGACGCGCAGTAAACAGTACCATGGAGACCTCTTCTCAGTTCGACACAGTCCCGCCTTTTGCTGTCGTCGTTCATCGGAGTCGTTGCGGTCCTGATGTCGCTTCTGACGAAGAGGTTCTCCAAGCTGCGAATTCAGGCAAGTACCCGCAGTTTGTAGAGCGTACGCTTCCTGATATATCTTCCGATTCCAGCCATCTTTCTCCTGCTGATGCTTCCACTAGACCGCCGTAATCAACGCCCGCCAGCCTGCTACATACCTGTCATCTCGCCCATGCTCGTCATCAACACACATCGACCGTCACTTCAACCGGTCTGGGACGCACGTCACAAAGCAGTATGGAAGCCCTGGACCCTCCTAGCTCAGCTGTGCCCACTGCCGGTCTCAACGATGTTCTAACTGCTAGTTCCAGCCGTCAAAGTCGTCCCGGCCCTGGGTCTAGCGATGGGGACAGGGCTCTCCAAGCTGCCATCCATGGCAAGTATCCTTCATCTAATGACGTTGCTCGGGCTGATGCTGCCTCATCTTTCAGATCGCTGCCTGCCGAATCCTCTGCCCCCTCATTGAAAGCCCTTTTGTACTACCAGAACGTAGGTGGTATCAACAGTTTGCTCGCCGAGTACCAGTTGGCATGCAGTGACGCATGCTACGATGTTTACGCCTTCACGGAAACTTGGCTTAATATAAACACATTATCGAAGCAACTGTTCGACAACACGTATTATGTCTACCGGCAAGACCGATCGTCGCTCAATAGCAACAAGAAATCTGGTGGTGGAGTTCTTCTTGCCGTGCGCTCAAAATTCAAATCTCGACTTCTGAAGCCTCCAGAGGACTCAACGGTCGAACATCTTTGGGTGGCGATATCCACTAAAACCGGGACACTGTTTATCTGTGTGGTCTATATTCCCCCCGATCGTGTTAGCGACAGCAGCCTTATCGAAAAGCACGCTCTTTCTTTGGATTGGATCGTGTCACAAATGGGACCCAGCGACAACATCATTATCGTGGGAGATTTTAACCTCAGCACGATTTCATGGCATATCGATACTAACGGCTTCCGCTATCCAGACAATTCATGTTCGTCATTCAGACCGGCTTCGCTCTCCTTGCTTGATGCTTATTCTACTTCGGCAAGTTAATGGCATTCCGAACGCGAATAACCGTTTGCTGGATCTATGTTTCATTAGCGAAGAATTGGGTCAAAGATGTTCCGTTCTTCTAGCTCCGACACCGCTTGTCAAAAGCTGCAGAAATCATTCCCCTCTGCTACTGACACTGGAGTTTAATCCTAGGTACAGCTTCCATGACAACATCGAAAACGTTTATTATGACTTCACCCAAGCTGATTTCGTGGGAATGAATAATTTTCTCGCCGGCGTGAATTGGAACACGACCCTTGCAAACGGGGATACGAATTCTGCTGCCTCGACTTTGTGTAACATTTTGCTGTACGCCGTTGATCAATTCGTGCCTAAGAAACTCAACCGTAAGCCTCCCAAACCTGCTTGGTCTAATTCCGACCTCAAACATTTGAAACGAGTTAAAAGGGCTGCTCTTAGGAAACACAGCAAATATCGCACCGATTCTACGAGGACAATTTACGCACGCGCCAACGACGACTACAAACACCTCAATAACAGCTTATACAACTCTCATCAGTCTCAATTGCAGAGCCGTCTCAAAACGAAACCGAAAAGCTTTTGGCGGTTCGTGAATGATCAACGGAAGGAAACCGGCTTACCATCCACCATGACTGACGGCACTCACGAAGCTGACTCTGTCGCGGATATCGCCAACTTGTTCCGTACGCAGTTTAGCAGTGTCTTCTGCGACGAAATGCTGGATGCCGAGGGCCTTGAAGCAGCTACTAGCAATGTTCCCCGTTTGTCTGTATTTGGATCTGCACTCACTATCCATAGTGATATGGTGATTTTAGCAGGGAAGCAGATGAAAAGCTCAACTGGATGTGGTCCTGATGGTATTCCTTCAATTGTCCTGAAGGGTTGCCTTAAAACACTGGCTGTGCCCCTGGGTATGGTCTTCTATTTGTTATTTACTTTCGGTGTGGTTCCTGGTGGTGGGAAGAGTCGTTTGTTTTCCCAACACAAAAAGGGGTGGAAACGTTCGGGCCCATTGTGGGGTTGTTGGCGTGGTGTTCTATGTTTTGGTTTGTTGTTTAGGGGGGCTTTCATTTTTCTGGAAGGGTTGGCCGCGCCGCGGCGACCACCTCACGTTTTCATCGTTGTCGTCGGGGGAGGGGGCGGTCATAGGCGCCATACCTGACTGGTAGAACTATGTCTGTGAAGATCTTAGATTATGCCTCGTCCAGCTTCTCAGTAACATCTGGCGTTCCGCAAGGCAGCCACCTTGGTCCATTTCTTTTCCTGTTATATATGAACGACGTGAACTTGGTCCTCAGATGCCTGAAATTATCCTACGCGGACGACCTAAAGCTGTACTACGTCATAAAATGTCCAGAAGACGCCGATTTTCTTCAACAGGAACTACAAGTGTTCGACGACTGGTGCCGGATCAACAGAATGTCCTTAAATGTATCCAAATGCTCGGCTATCTCCTTTGGCCGAAAACGTGCGATGTATCTCCACGAGTACATCCTTCGAGGAACACGCTTGAAACGTGAAACAACAGTCAAGGATCTGGGAGTAATGCTCGACTCCAAACTGTCATTCGAGAATCACATTGCCTATATTGTTTCTAAAGCCTCATCGCAGTTAGGATTCATCTTCCGCTTCGCAAAAAACTTCAAAGACGTTTATTGCCTGAAGGCACTATTTTGCTCTTTGGTTCGTCCTTTTTTGGAGTACTGTGCTGTCGTTTGGTCCCCTTTCTACCAAAATGCAGTCCAGAGGATCGAAGCCGTTCAGCGAAGGTTTATACGCTTTGCTTTGCGACATCTTCGTTGGCAAGACCCTCGCAGATTGCCAAGTTATGAAAGTCGGTGTAAGCTCATTAGCCTGGAATTGTTGGAAGGGAGGCGTATGGTGGCCAAAGCGTGTTTCGTTGGTGACCTCCTTCAGGGAAACATCGACTGTTCAACTTTACTTGGTCTCTTGAACATCAACACTCGACGACGAAACCTACGTTTACAATCTTTCTTTATAAACCGGCACTCAAGGACCAACTACGGCAAACACGAACCTGTGCTAAGCATGTGTCGCGTTTTCAACAGCTGTTATAACGTGTTTAATTTTAATGTATCCCGTGATGTTAATAAGCGTTGTTTCCGAAGATGTATGTGTTAGTTATTGTATGTAATTAAGTTTTATCTAGTTGTCATTGGGATAAACATTTTTATCTGTTGACGAATAAATAAATAAATAAATAAATAATTAAATTTGATTGTTGATTGTTTTCCATATTGTCACTATGAACATAGTTTACTCATTTTTGAGCAGCAATACTTTTTGCCGATTTTAGGAAGAACCTACTCCTATGTGAGCCACCAAACTCTAAGACGCATCATCAATGGAAGCCGTGTCTACTATGGACTCCGCAATAAATTGTGTTCTGGAAAACTTCAACCCCGTTCAATGTGCATAATATACAAATCGATCATAAGACCAGTTGTTCTCTACGGTCATGAGACGTGTCTTCGCGAATTTGTCCATGTTTCTCTTCCGGAACTTTTCCGGAACCTCCATGCGGACGTACCGACAAAAAACTCGAGGCCGGGGATTTGTTTGGTGTCCGCCTTGATATATGTCTCGTCGTCCATGACGAGACAGCCTGGCTTGACCAGCCACTCACGGTACAGCTTCCACGCACGCAATTTGGCCACCGTGTTTTGCTTGTCAGTCCGGTTTGGCGCCTTCCTGACCTTAAAATCACGTAGCCCAGCCCGCTTCATGGTCTGCTGGACGAACCACTTCGACGAATTGACCCTTTTTTGGCCACGTCTCGGGTGGAAAGGTTCGGGTTATTCTTAAAGTACTGCCTTATCTTCCGCGCCTTCTCTGGGTATTCCGTTTTCGATTTTCGGCCGCTTCCAGCGCGCCGCTCGATAGTCTTCGTCTCCTGGAACATCTTCACTACGCGGGACACGGTGGGATGGTGGATTCCAAGCCTTTTGCCGATCCATCTGTGCGACTGACCAGGATTATCGAGCACCGCGCCCGAGATTTGCTGGCGTAGCTTCTTGTTTCGAATGCATCTTGAAAACTACTTGACAAATCGCGATAAAATTTCGCACATATAAACATAACACTCTTAACTAGTATTACCCAAAATTTCATTAATTTTTACCCACGCGTTAAAAAGTTACACCCAAAACAAAGTGTCGCATTTTTTCCGAGTCCAATCTTTTATATGGAGGTTTATAAGAATGACGGTGTATGGTGGAGAAGCGGGAACCACGAGCTACCGCAACTGTACGGTGAGCCCAGCATCTATAGAGTGGCAAAGGCTGGCAGCACACGATGGGCCGGATAAGTCGTCAGGCTGCCGGAAAACAACCCGGCCAAAATGGTGTTCTCCTAGAATATAGCTAAAGGTAGCAGAAGCGTAAAACGCTCTAGGTGGCAGGACCAAACTGAGCAGGATCTTGCAAAGCATGGGTGGCTCAGCAAGATGGAGATTAGCAGCCATAGACCAAATAAGGTGGAAGAGACTAGGGTTGTTTGTGATCATCAAGCTTCTGTATGAAAAGCCAAAAACGTTTGGGCGGGCCCGTAAGCAGAGACACTAATACGAAACCCGCGAATATAGGGAAAAGAATCTCCTTCCAAAATCAAGTTCACACTCACAGCGCAAGAATCGAGCCCTCGATTGACAGAATAAATCCAATAGATGGGGTCGATGGGCCCTCGTTCCCCGAAATGTTAACAATAGGGAGGAGGCAGTCCCATGCTCCCTATCCAAATCGTTTTACTTGGGTGCCCTGGTGGTCCCTCCCTTTCCCTGTTATATGTTATTTAATATTTAATATATTTCGTACACAAAATATTAAGATATCATTACACAACAAACATCAGTGTCGAATAATCGCTTGTTCAAACAAATTTGGAGAAGTAATTCAGCTTTCTAGAAGAAAAAGCTGAACCACTTCTCCAAATTTGCTTGAACAAACAGTTATTCAGCATTGATGTTTGTTGGGTATAGACAAAAAAGCTAATTTATTCAAATTTCAAACTTGAATGATGTACATGAAATAACAAATAACACATTCCACAAATTAAATTACTTGACCATGTAAAAAGAGCGGCTACAGTAAGTCAACACTAGAACATAATATGCGTATGTACAACATATATCTGACATCCAATGGATTTTTACTAAAAAATATATGCAAATTAGATATGTATTAACATCCTATAGGTCCTGGAAAAGCTGAAAACAGTATAGATTATTCCAAAGATAAGATTTCAATAAAAGATATTATTTCAGAAGACATGTTGTAATATTTTTTCTTTATACTGTTCTATTTACATTTCAAGGAGAGAAATTGGAGTGATCGAAAATTCATGTTTGATGATTTCTAAAATAAATGGCTATTCTTTCCATTATACCACTAAACACAATATTAAAATATAATCCTACATTGCTTATAAGCACATGCCAGTCTTTTATGAATATAGTAGTTGAAGTTCAGAAGTTCAATTTTAAATTAAATTTTATGCTGAAATGTTGAGAAACAAATTGAGCCTTTGATGCCTGTCATGTTGCTCCAGGGTCTTACATGGTTTTGGAAAGCAATTATGATTTCAAAGTGTGCTGAAGTCATTAATAAAATGAGAATGAAAAATAATATGATATGATTTACAGGTACACGATCTTCAGTCACACCCCCTCACTTCGCTATTGTCAAATTGACAACATTGCCCAGGCTACGCCAACCAGCGTCTCCATGTTTCAGCTGGCAGTCTTTTGTGGTCATATGACTCGTGGAGGCGTGAGATAGGAACTTGTGAGGACGAGAGGTCAGCCGCACCCTCCTTCGAAGTTGTCAACTCACCATTTGAAGCCCCGTCAAACACTGTAAATTCTATTACCCTAAGTACGGAAATACCATCGCCATTCAAATGTATCCAAAAAAGCATAATTATCCCGGTCGGTCAGTTTTCCCTTAGTGTAACCATCAGTCGTTAAAAAAAGGATTATTATGGTTGAAGACTGCATCCTACTCTGCTCTGTGTTGCCTTCCATCTAACGATAATGTTCGGCTTAGGAATCTAATTTTCCGAGGACAATAATCATCAGCTTTGCCACGGCTCTCTCCAGCTATTACTTGTGCCATAATTCATATGAAAATGACGATTTCAAGAGAGGGTGAATGTCTCCAATCCCTTTAGAAATGCCCATAAAAACGTATGACCTAATGATGGGTCAGTAAGGAGTGAATCCCAATGTTTATAGTTTATAATTATAACAAATTTGCGATGAGATTGTCCTTCTCAAGTCGTCTCAGCAGAGAACTGATCTGCGACCTCGCTGATGTTTTCATTCGAGTGAAATGCGAAGTCAGGATTACAACCCTGACACACGACAATGCACACTTACACTCCCCACAAACCGACCACCGCCGTGACCAAATGTGATAAAAGCAAAATTCCATTAATTAAGAAATAATAAAAGTAGTCATTATTTTAATGAAAATATGTAATTATCGTTCGCCCTAGCTGGTAGATGTCAGCAACATCATATGTGGTTTTCCGACCCGGACTGATACCTTCTTCGCTCCTGCCCACCCTTGGGTTGCATGCGTATGTGCACTTCTATCGCCGTCTCCATCGGTTGTCCCCTCATCATCGCCATTATCATCATCATACTCGGAAAATTGTCACCAGCCTTGCAAACGGATTCCCTCACACGTGGAACTTTTCTCCATCCGCATCGAAAATCCCAAGGTCTGTTAGTTAATTACGATTTTCACCACGTTTGACTCCTGTATCACTCGATAAAGCACACACTTGCATCATCGCTTGCTCCCGACTGATCCCTCCGGAGTTGGAGTAAGCCGCCCCTCTTTTCTCCAGCGCACTGCTCGTCATCCGCTTCTACTGGAAGGCATCAGATTGCAGATCACGCTGCTGGCTGCTCGTGATGATGCTGTTCGGTTCAGAAAGTGTGTGTGTGTCGCTGTGGTTTGCAGACATCATTATCCCCGACAAAGTGATTCCTGGTTTTAATGTTTTTTTTTTTTTTTTTTTTTTTCCTTTTTGGACCTCCATCAGTGCCGAACGCTTGGCCGGGGAGTCCCCCCGAGTCGAAAAAAAGTTGGCTGACAATCTCGTCACGTAGGATGTGTACAGGGCAGATTGAGGAAATCGTGTTGTTTGTGGTTGGTACATTATGAAGCAGTGCTCCAACTTTTGAACGTAATGTATTGTTTCTATTACTGGCGAAAATGATCATAATAAAGGCTTGTAAATTATTTTAATTGTGCATTAAATTAACAGAAATCTGCTGGCTTGGTTGGAAAAGTCAGCTATCAAGCGTTAATTCTTCTGTCCCTGCCGCCTGGAAACAAGACTACCAAAATAGGGAACGATGTCGACGATGGCGCGACGCCGAAGGTAACTAGATGTTTTTTTTTGTCTCCGACGAATGACGAATAAATCCCATCGGAATTGCACATTGCAGTATGCTTTGGGTAGAGGCTTTTACGGCAGGCCCAGACTGCCGACTGTCTGACATCTGCACTTAGTTAAGTTTGTTTTATTGTATCCTGAATTCAAACAGACTAGCAGACACGGTTTACTCTCTTACGAGCATTTCATGCGTACACATTATTTGTACACGGTGACATCGTTTTTGGTACAGTTCTAAAAATGGAATAGACAGTGGTACCCAACGATATAAATATGGGAAGTCACATTCCAGCTATACGCGAGATAGTACGAGCAACTGACATTGATGAAAATTGATGCAAGGTTAGGAAAATTACTGTTTGCTCAATTTTCTATTTCTAATAACTAAATCCATTTCATTAAAATAGGTAAGTATAATATTCTTTCCAAAATATAGCGATTGTGATTTTCAGGGATTGGATGGCGTTAGAGAAATTGCCAGATTTTAATCCTTGGTTTTTAAACCTTTGTATTGAGAAAATGAACTATTTTCGGATGGCGATGACAATAAAACTACCTACGTTCATTAAAGCCTTCTCAGACAACCAAAATGCACGTATATTGAAAGTTGTTTTTATGATATACACACATATATGTAAGTAAACAAATCGTATAGAATGCTAAAATATGGCTTGCAAAAGTGGGGGCCATATACGTGCAAATTCCATTGTTTTCCTAAACGAGTTGATTTTATATCGTATGCGATTGAAATTTGTAATAACAAATTCGATATAAAAAGTTTAGCGATGTATATCCGATTTAATTTGTGACGCAGTACGATGAATAAATGACACATCGTATATAAATCGAAAATTTGCACTCTTTACGATTTAACTTAAACATAATACGATAAAAGCTACAATTAATTGCGATTTTGACTTAAAATATAGGAATACACGATACTATTTGAACACTGTTATACGATTTTTGGTTGTCTGGCTTTATGTTTGCAGATAAATTTGCACGTAAATACATGATTTGGCAAAGCATCCGTAGCTAGGGTACACAGAAAAAATATCCGAATTTTCATTATGATGTAAATATCAGATCATGTAAAATCGTATTCCCTTCCACACGAAGCAACAACTTGCATGACATAGTTGTAATGAAGACGAGCTTTTGTGTACAACATTATCCGCCATGAATTAAATGTCCCAGAACTTTACACGATTTATGATGTTAATTTGAAAGTTTTGTGACGCTCCATTTATGTGCATGATATTGAACAGAAATTCACACCGCTTTTTAAGCTGTGTAGGAAGACCAAGGTTTTATCACTGATAAGACATTTAATCCAGAGCTGTACAGAACGGAATGCCTCCAAAAGCGAATATTGCCATTCATCAGATCCCACAATGAACCTGTCATGTTTTGGCCAGATCTTGCAAGCTCTCATTACAGAAAAACAGTACTACAATGGTATGAAATCAACAGGATTTAGTTTATACCGAAAGAACTCAGCCCACCAAACTGTCCCCAGCTCAGACCGATAGAGAGATTTTGGGCTATTATGAAGAGGAAGCTGAGAAAGTGAGTGGCAGTGTCGTCAAAAAGAAAAAAAATTAGAAACCAAGGGAAAAAAAGTTCCCAAAAGGGGGGGGAGAAAAAATTTTGGCCGATTAAGAAAAGCATTTCCGGGAAAAATCCCCGAAATTTTTTGGAAACTACGAGATTATTTTTTTTTTTTTTTTTCTTCTAATTTTTTTATCAAGCGGTCGTTTTTTTTAAAAAAAAAAAATTATTTGTTTAGGGTAAGGTCTGTATCCACATTAATCCGGACATCTTCAAATCATTGTAACTTTTGAAATATTGCACGTAGGAATGACAAATTTCACTGTGGTATAGCTGAGAGTTTATCATGAAAAAACTTTGATTGATGTTTACATTTCATGTTTCGTGTTCAAGATGACGATGAAAAAAAAAAACCAGTGCGCGAGCAAATTTGGTACGGGCGTACGGCAAATCCTGACTTGTCAATACGGGACCTTGCAAAAACATTGGATTTGCCTAAATCCACTGTTCACGATGTGCTCAAATTCGGAACGTTTGACGTTGGAGAGGAAACCGAGAAGTGACAAAAACATTGGACACGCTGATCCTGTCATGGACCGAAAGGTGAAAAGGATATTAACGAAAAACCCAAATCTCTCCATTCGAACGGTGGCTCGTAAAATAGGGATGTCGCCTGGGTTTGTCCAAAAATCAAAACAACGTTTAGGACTTAAGTCGTATAAAGTAAAAACAGTTCCAAATCGCAACGACAAACAGAACTTGGCAGCAAAATCACGGGCTCGACGTTTGTACTGCGAATATTTGACGAAGTTTTCATGCGTTGTTATGGACGATGAAACATATGTCCTGGAGAATTTTAAGCAGCCTCCAAGACTGGCTTTTTATTCTGCTATGGCCAGAAATGCTACATCTGAGCATTTCAGAACGAAGAAGGCATCGAAATGTCCCAAAAAATACCTTGTGTGGCAAGCAATTTGCACGTGTGGCAAAAAGAGTAAATCTTTCGTCACTACAGGCACAATCAGCAAGGAGATCTATCAGAAAGAATGTCTGCAGAAGCGATTGCTACCCTTCATCAAAAGTCACAAAGAAAAACCTTTGTTCTGGCCCGATTTGGCATCATGCCACTATGCTAAAACTGTGATGGAGTGGTACCAAGCAAATCAAGTGAACATTGTTCCAAAAACCTCAAACCCGCCAAATTGCCTAGAGCTACGACCAATCGAGAGATATTGGGCTCTGAAGAAGCGGAAGCTTTCTGGAAAGAAGCAAGGAATCAAAGACATCAAACACTTCCATCAAATTTGGACAAAGACGGCTTCTACGAGTTCTGAAGAGTCTGTACAAACCCTAATGGACGGAGTTAAGCGCAAAGTTCGAAAATTGTATGCAAATACCGAATAACTATGTTTTGTCTTCACGAATTGTTAAAACACATCACATGAATCTGAAATAAACAACTACGACGGAAATTTAATGCGACATTTATGTTTTATTCATGTTTTGAGGTGTCTGGATCATTGCGGATACAGACCTTATAACCGAAATATGCGTAATAGTCTATGTCACAATTCTAACTGGGCCAAACTTTATCTCCTCCAATGATCTCTTGGCTTAATGGGCCGAGATCAGGTCCGGCCTAAAAACCATTTTCTTCGTGGTGTGATTCTTGGTGAAGGGGGTGCCTCGGGGGGGCACTTCGTATTGTATGTCTCCTCGCGGTCAGCGAGAAGGAAAGTACATCGGCATGGACATCCCCTTCTTCTTGATCGTTAGCCACAAAAGGACTTTCTTTGTCGGCTTGGTGGTGGTGGTTAATATTTAGTTGACGTCGTCGTTCTCCTTGGTGGGGGGGGAATAATATGTCCTCTTCTGTGTGTTGGGGGGAAAAAGCGCGTAGGGGGGGTAGTCCATTGTAGGCATCAGCATATTTAGCTTCTCTTTTTGAGTGATAACCTGCTACTCAGATGTAATTGTCATGGCTAATGCAAATCAACTGATAACAATGTCAATTTTGCTTTGTACACAACAAGGTTGCTACGATTGACGATGCATAGGTGCATTCACCACCACTTAGTTGAAATTAATTGTTGGCGCGATTACCCTACGTTGAGTGTTTTTTCTTAGATCAGGCGCACCAAGGGTTCAGCTCTGGGCAGCACCAGAAAAAATAAGCCGGCATACGCAAGCAACTTCACAAAAAACTTTAAGCAACGGCACAATGGTGTTATCAGAAAATGGTTCTCACAAATCAAATTAAACGTTCGCTACATATAAATTTGGACACAATTTAATTTTCTTCTGTGCAGATTGAACAACTGGTAACGACTGACGATGATGATGATGAGTAATTGGTAGGTCGGGTACGTTCTCGCGAATGCAGCTGAGCAAACGGGGTTGCTAGAAGGGCAAGAAAAAGTAGGTCTAAAAGGGCGACCGTTAGCACCAGTTCGAGGATGAGGAGACACACTCTCAGTCCGTGCTGCCAGAACCAACATCACACAATCGAAATCCAGAGGCGTCTCAACAATGGATTGCGAAAAAGCTTGGAAGTGCAAATACAACTGCGTCTCGCGTGATAAAAACCTTCAAGGAGCGTCTGAGTTCCCGAAGGAAGGGAGTGTTCGTAATAGTGGTCCAATGGACAGTAAAATGGCCAAAAAAATGGTGCAACAATCCAAGAACCGTTCAAACATGTCAAATCGGGATGTCTCTGAAAATTCCATGCTGTCAGTCGCTTTTGTGCAGAAAGTCATGAAGCGTGCTGAGTTACATGTTAAAAAGGTGCAAAAAGCCCCAAACCGGAACGAAAAGCAAAACATCACTGCGAAACCCCACGCCCGGAAACTTTACACGAAGTTGCTCAATAAATCTTGTTGTATCATGGTGGATGACAAAACTTAAGCCAAGGCCGACTTCTTTTAACTTCCAAGAATATTTCGTTGCCGAGTCTACTTACGATATTCTGGAGATTGTTCGCAAGAAAAAAATATCGAAATTTGCAAAGAAGTTCTTGATCTTTCAGGCAATTTGCGGATGTCGTGAAACAAACGCTCCCTTTATCACTTCTGGAACAATCAACGGTGCGATTTACACGGAAGACTTCCCTCAGAATGCCTCAGTTTTGGCCTGATCTAACATCCACTACGCTCAAAAAGTGTGGTACCGATCCAACGGAGTCAATTTTTTCCTAAAAGATATGAAACCACCATTTTTCCATTTGAAAATTCTGGGAAATTATGAAGACAGAATTTTGCAAACATCCACAAACTATTAAAACTGAGCTTGAGTTGATGAAAATTTGGGTTAAAAAAAAACAAAAACACTCGGTTGAACTAAATTTGATGGGTGGTGTGAAAAGTAAGGTGCTGGCATTGGAGATGGAAGATGAAATTGAATAAAATATATTTAGTAAATCATATAGACTGATCCAGAAGGTATAAGCACACTTTCAATATAACAAAAAAGTTTTTTTTTAGTTTTATTAATTTTATTTGACAAATCATATTTGTATTTGTGTTTTATATGATATTTTACTCTCGTTTAATCAAAATATTTAATCATAACCAAGACTTCTAACTTTTCCTCGAACATGACCCATTAACTTCTGCACAGTGGTACTTCCCACCATTTTGACCACTTTTGGCCAATCTTTTTTAAATTTTTGGATGTCGTCCGCTGGTTTTATAAATTTTCGAAGCTTTGCTTTGGTTAAAGCCCAAAAAGTCTCGGCCAGTTTGGTGGATTCATGTCTTTCGGCACGAAACACTACTTGACCTTCGTGCTGCCTGATCGTCGGCAATAATCGCTTCTGGAGACATTCCTTAACGTATTTCTGAGTGTTCATCGTCTCCGTCGTTATGTACGGACTAGATGTTTTACCACACTCGCATATTGCCTGGCAAACCATAACCTTCTTACCGATTTTTTTGGTAAAAATTGCCTTCTCCGTTTCGGGGATGTCTTTGTCTTCGCTTACAGTATAGAATTGTGATCCGGGAAGCGTTTTGTAATCTAGTTTCACATACGTTTCATCGTCCATTATTCTACACAATATCGAATCGTAGAGTTTGCGGGCCCGTGGTTTCACGGACGCGGCCTGTTTTGGGTTCCTTTTGGGTTTTTTCTGCTTCAGGTATGTTTTTAGCCCAAGTCTTTCTTTGGCACGCATGACGTTACTCGACGAGGTCCCTAGTTTTTTCGCAACATCCCGAACGGAAGTCGCTGGTTTTCGCTTGTAGGCATCCCTGATCTTTTTATCGATATCCGGACTAACAGGACCGGATTTCCGACCACTCTTCGGCGCATATTCAAACGTACACTGTTCTCTATATTTTCAAATCGCAGATCGTACCGCTCCGACGCTTACACCCTCTTCCTTGGCCAATTTTCTCAATGAAAGTCCGCTCACTGTGCATCATTTGTGCACGATACTTTTCCAGAGTAAGACCGCGCATTTTGATAGGTAACACAAAATTGAGCACTTTTTTGATGCTATGTCATTCAGAAATGTGCAAACAAAAGGACGCAGCCAAGATATGTTGAAATATTTCATTATATTCAAAGTGACCGTTAAAATAAGGTGTGCTTATACCTTCTGGAACAGTCGTTAACTCATTAGTAGTTTTTCATTCCCAGAAAATTACAAGAAAACTCGATAATCTGTTTTATTTCGGTTAGTAAATGTGTGTGTGCCATTTTTATCGAATACACCCCATAAATCAACAATTTCTTATAATACAGAATGGAAAATTTCATGTAATGTAGATGGACATTCCTGTTTTGAAGAAATGGAGCTCACAAAATGAAGATTTTGACACTTATTTTGTATCAACTTCAGAAGAGATGCTCTACGAAGGATGCCACGAAAAAAAAATTCAGTCGGCTGAAACTTTTTTTTATGAACATAAAATTACATAAAATATAAAATAGTTTAGACTTGAATTCCTTCATTCAACTAAAATAAATGGTGAAATTATAGTTTCTTCGAGTGCCGTGCGTAGGACGTTGTGAATGGAGTCCCTCTCATAGTGTGTTATACTCGTGTTTTTTTTTTTTAATAGAATATGCGTTGGTAGTTTCTTCCCATTTTTTTTTATAGTGCCCAGCTCCCGCATCTGGACGAGCATTCCAGCATCAGATAAGGAACATTGGTGAGGTCGTTTTATATTATCAAAAAAATATACAAAATCTTCTTTTTCTAACCTGGCAAGTCTTGGATCGAGATGTAGAATTTGTCTACGTTGAAACCTCCATATTTCCCCGCTGCTTTGACAACGGAACAGCTTGTGTATCGTAGTTTCTATTTCTCCCGGATATGCCCGCAATTGGAATCATCCGCCACGCCTCGTTGAAACAGTAAATCTCGATGCATTATCTTCTGGTGCATTACCACAAATTAGTTGGATCGCTACGTTGATGATAGAATTTTGTTATGAAGGTATTTACCTACGGTCTTCCTGTTACGTTGATTGGCTGTTACAAATCCAGGATCAGGTTATGTCGTCAGAACGTGGAGATATATTGCTTCGGACGATGCAGTACTGATCAACTGATGAGGTAACTGGGACATTTCGGCTTTCTGTAGTCTAATATGGTTGAATATCGCTGGTACTGAAATGTTGGACCATTTGGCGTAAAACCTTTCGGACTTTGTCTGGGGCACAAACACTACGCTGTTTTCACTCAGCGATTGTTTTTCTTTAAATTGTGCCTTTTTAAAAACCCGAACACTCAATATTTCATAGGTGTGGTGTGTGCATGCCAAAGGATGCGCCTTTGATTTTGACATTCAGTGTTTAAAATGACGTCCAAGAAAGAGGAGCAACGAATCAAAGTCTTGCTCGCTAATCGCAAAAATTGCGAAACACTAGTCGACAATCTGGAAGCCTGGATCAGGGATAATCGAAGGCCAGATGTGTCA
>JAHHFK020002181.1:0-114883 GCA_024533555.2 Aedes koreicus
CGAATCCAGCATTCGCATGGGGGATAGATTCGGAATTGATACTTACCAAGGAAAGGTCATGACCTAGTGAACAACTTAATCGAAGACAGAAAGCTTTTTAATAGTCAAAATGTCAAGTTACAGCTTCATCAGGAAACTCAATTCTACACCAATGCCGCGCAGCGGAAAGATTGTGATCTGCTGGACATCTATGGAAAGGTCTTGCTTGTTCTATGACAACATGTTTCCAAATGGTCAGGATCCCTTTAGGAAATACATTGTCATACTAGCGCCGCGTAGCAAGAAAATTCTTAACTGGTAGTTACCATTAAAAACACAGAAAAAAATAATTAATTTTAACAAGCGCGTAAAATTTCCCCTCGTTTAATTCCAAGCCAAAGGAGGCGTAAACAGCGAAATTGTTTGCAATCTTTCATGCGCCATACAACAATGTTTGCAATCTGTCATACAACAGGCTGGATTCAGTCGTTATCTGGCTTCAATTTACATGAAATATCCTAGGGCCTGTTCATAAACCACGTAGACTTATTTTTGAAAATCTGAGACCCCACCCCCCTCCCCCCTCGTAGACTTTTCTCCATACAATTTTTTGAAATTTTGTATGGACCGTAGACTTTGGCCAAAACCCCCCTCCCCCCAGAAAAGTCTACGTGGTTTATGAATAGCCCCCTATTATTTTCAGCCAAATCTAGCATTCCCTTTGTGTGCATTAGATAACGCAGAAAATTCAATGTTTCTTTTTATCTGTGAAGGTCTTGACCCACTGAACAACATTGTCGAAGACAAAAAACAAAAAATATAGCATAGTCCTGAAAATAATGAGCACTACTGCTGTTGGGCGATAAAAACGAATCTTTGATTTTGTTAATATATTTCACGACGAATATACGATCCATGTACGTGGCGGGATCAACACTTCCCCCCGGAATGCGTCGATGGTCATGTGAGGCGTAATCTTACATACGCCCACGTCTAGCACGGCGAGCTTAACGGCTGGACGCTCGTAGATGCCGGTGGCGGTCTGAAACGTGGCCCATCTTACTTGACCGTCAGCTCCTGGCTTTGTTGCTATCACTGACGTCTATTTATTCCAAAATCGAAATTAAAGCGCTGTCGAGAGTTAGAACCTCATGCACATTAATCAAGTAACTTCTCACGAGTCAACATGGTTTAGTGAGAGCAACCACGGACTCAATAACAGCTCTTTCTAGAAATACAGGATCGAACCCATTGTCAGGAACATAAAAAAAAAACGTTGATCAACTCCTCGTGGTTGCGCTTTTTTTTCAATTATATTTTGAGCCGATGAAGTAAATCTGTTAGTCGTTCATGCAACCACCAGAAAGACGTTTCTTTTTTATTGGTAACAAATTACTCGTAGCTCTTTGTATTGTTTTCGTAAAATGAACGAATGTTCTTTCTGTGTCGTCAACAAATGCTTAGTGCTTTTGACAGTTGCGCGAGTGGCATTAAATACGAAGGTAGCTTCTTAAAAAGTACAAATCGGTTTCGTTGCAGAAAACAACGAATAGATTTGTTAGTCCTACCTTCAATTTCGTAATATAAACGAAAACTAATTTTCAGTGTCGGTATTTTGAAGGACCTTGTGCTTCCCTGAGTGAAACCAACTTCTCTGAGGATGAAAAAGTTGTCGTACAATAGAATGGAGCTCCATGTCATACATACGTCAAATTTAACCCAACGATGGTTGATGGAAAATTTGATATTTTGGCTCAAAGATTTCAGGCCCCCTTGCAGTCCGGACATTAACCCGGTAGATTATTCGATTTGGGCGTATGTTGAAGCACAAGACGGCAAAACATCTCATCTCAGTGTTAAGGCCATTAAGTCTGTCATACCGCGCCCATGGCAGTCGATGTCGAAGGACTACACAGAAAAAAATAATTAATTTTAACAAGCGCGTAAAATTTCCCCTCGTTTAATTCCAAGCCAAAGGAGGTGTAAACAACGAAATTGTTTGCAATCTTTCATGCGCCATACAACAATGTTCGCATTCTTTCATACAACAGGCTAGATTCAGGCGTTATCTGGCTTAACTTTACTTGAAATATCCTATTATTTTCTGACAAATCTAGCATTCCCTTATGTGCATTAGATAACGCAGAAAATTCAATGTTTCTTTTTATCTGTGTATGTCCCACAGGCGTGTTCTAGCTTTTGGCTTCGTCTTGAGGATGTCATTGAGAAAAATGAAGGACTTATCAAGTAACCTTGTTTGAAAGGACCTTATAAAGATAACCTGGAATAACCAGGTGAAAAATGTTAATATTATGGCTGAGTTGTTGAAAATTGGATTTGAACGAAATACCATAAGTTTTCCCTTTTTTTCCTGCACACTGTACTGCAATACACATATGGTTTGAAATTTCAATGCACTATGGTCCAGATCACGAATTTACGAGGAAACATGCTCCCAGCGCAACTAACGCCCATTTTTTGATGTCGATTGTATCACTAAGGCCCATTTTTTTATGTTGATTAAAATTAGGGTGGTCCCCATTTTCACGGAAATACAAAAACTTACTTTTTTATTTGCAGAAATAGACGTTTACATTCTTGGGCAAAGTTGTAGCGCAGAAAATATCATGGAATTTTCATATATAAATTTTTTTTAGCTTGAAAATTGACCGATTTAGAGCAATTTTCCCTCATCAACTTAGGATGTACCATAAAAAAATGTTTTTTTTTGCCCTAACTTTTTTATTTCAATTCCCACCGTAAGGATGTGTCCCGACGGGTTTCAAAAACCCGTACTTTGGTATACAAACTTTGCCGCTAGCTTCAACCAATCAATAGTTATTGAAGTTAAAAAATACGCCCTTTTCAAATGTTGATTTCAATGATTGGGGCAAAAAAAAATTAAAGACGTTATTTGAAAGGGCAATTTTTATTGTTCAACATATGTGAAAACTAGAGATATGTTATTTCTGTATCTTGAGAAAATTACATTTGAATCTGGGATGGTTTTAGAAGAAAAACTTCAATAACTATTGATTGGTTAAAGCTAGCGGCAAAGTTAATATAACAAAATACGCGCTTTAAGAGCTCTACAACTCGTCCGAACACAATTCTACGATGGAAATTGAAATAAAAAAGTTAGGACAGAAAAACTTTTTTTTATGGTACACCCTAAGTTGACGAGGGTAAAGTTGCTCTAAATCGGTCAATTTTTAACCTTAAAAAAAATGGTGGTTTTTCCGGAGACATTAAGGCCGGCACTGGCTGTCTGCAAAATTCGTTGTATCCTGGCTGTCTGCAAAATTCGTTGCTGGATTTTTCACAATTTCTTCTAATGCCTTCCCAGCAATGCGATGGCCTTCTGCTCTTGCACTTATGAGATTTTTTTCGCCAACTAACCGACATGTTGTTCCACAAACCGAGAAAAGGTGCGGGAACATTTACCCCAACGTTTGGAAAAGCACAACTTCTCTACTTCCAGTCGCTTTTTGGCACTCGCGATACAGATGAGCGGATCTCTCTTAGATAAATGTTCAATAACATCTCTAACACCTTTTCCGTTTATCCAAAAACTCACTTCTTCTTCACGTGAAACCTGCATGTTTTTATAATAACACCCGTTTACGGATTCCAGCGCAAGATCTGTTCGAAGAACTGTCAAACTGTCAAACTGAGGTTTTGTAAGGTTCCTTGGTGGAATAAAGAATTCACGGATAAACAATTTTCGATCTCGAAGGTTAACGAACATAGGAATCCTAATTGAAATGAAAATGTAGAATAAATAATATATTTTGCCTTAGCGTTTTTATTTCAAGTTTTAACACCATTTGTTTGGAGGTTAAAAATTTACCGATTTAGAGCAACTTTTACCTCGTCAACTCCGGGTGTACCATAACAAAACGTTTTTCTGTCCTTACTTTTTTATTTCAATTTCCAACGTAGAATTGTGTTCGGACGAGTTGTAGTGCTGCGCGTATTTTGTTATATTAACTTTGCCGCTAGCTTTAACCAATCAATAGTTATTGAAGTTTTTCTTCTAAAACCATCCCAGATTCAAATGTAATTTTCTCAAGATACAGAAATAACATATCTCTAGTTTTCACATATGTTAAACAATAAAAATTGCCCTTGTTTAATTTTTTTTGCCCCAATCATTGAAGTCAACATTTGAAAAGGGCGTATTTACTTTAGAAAAACTTCAATAACTATTGATTGGTTGAAGCTAGCGGCAAAGTTTGTATACCAAAGTACGCGTTTTTGAAACCCGTCGGGACACAACTTTACGGTGGGAATTGAAATAAAAAAGTTAGGGCAAAAAAAAACATTTTTTTATGGTACACCCTAATTTGATGAGGGAAAATTGCTCTAAATCGGTCAATTTTCAAGCTAAAAAAATTTTATATATGAAAATTCCATAATATTTTCTGCGCTACAACTTTTCCCAAGAATGTAAACGTCTATTTCTGTAAATAAAAAAGTTAGTTTCTGTATTTCCGTGAAAATGGGAACCACCCTAATTTTAATCAACATAAAAAAATGGGCCTTAGTGATACAAACCATGTTGTAGAACATCACTTTGCTGTAAAGTTTCAAGTTTAGGCGCTGGGAGCATGCTTCCTCTTAAATTCGTTATCTGGACCATAGTGCAATGTTAACAACAAGAACAAGCTTTATTTTCTGATAAGCTTCGATTATTTGAAACAAATGGCAGCTAGGGACTTTAGCAACAACAAACTTTAGCGATCGACATTTAAAATTTGGTTTTGGTGAAACTAATTGTACTTATTACATTAGAATGCTCGTTTTGCCCCTTAAACCCAAAATCCTAAATACAAAAGCTTATGTTTACGCAATCATTTTATAATGCATCGTAAATCAAGTTTTTAGTGTAGATGATTTGTTTTTGAAACATCGATCAAAAATGCTACGTACATTCTTGAATTGGAAACTACCAACTACATTTTATAACAACGTTTATAATCTGTGTCTACCGGCAGCAAATTTTATCGGGTAAATTGGTTGGACAAACCACTATAAATAAAGATGCTTCAAGTATATGAAGCATTTAATTGATTCAAGATTTTGTTTTTATGTTTACTTTAAGCGATGAATGCGATTTTATTGGACTGAATCAAAACAAAAACTCAAGGTTCAAACAGCGTAGCCCACAACGAAGTAGAATATTCAAAATTGCTTGACTTCGGATCGACGAAATAAGAATTCCGGAAAACGGGGAACATGCAACGCCTGTCTGATTCAACTATTCATACATTCCATGGAGAACATATCCCGGAAAATTAATCATTCAACAGTTCACTTTTCTTGATTGACGTAGCAAGTGCTTTTCACATTCCTTTCCTAGTCTGCTGTTTAATTAGAAAAGGAATTCAATGAAATCTGAGAGATGTATATATTGAAAGGAGAAAGAGGGGTCAATCATTTGTCTTATCCAGTGTTCGTTGTATATTTTCAGATTGTCTGGATACAAAAATGAAATGGAATTGAAATACAAACAAACTTTATTTGGGGGCACAACGCTAGGTCCACAAACTCAAACCATATGCCGTATAAATATTAAACAACAAACATGTATAGTTTTTTGACATAGGACTACGTCTTTGTTTTCTGTACTAGGGTACAATTTAAAAAAAAATCGAATTTCGACCGTCACGAAAAGTGGTCAGGTTTTGAGCGTTAATATCTCAGCCGTTTGGAGAAGATTTTCAAATTGTTTGCATCAATTGATCGGAACTATTTCTTCGCATTGATTTCCATAGACGATATTGTTGATTTTGAACCACATACTAATGGAAAATTAATGAATGCTAAGCCTTGTCTTAAAAAGTATATTAATTCAAAGAGTTGTACAACCAAAATGGCTTACATTTAATAGCGCAGTCCTACGCCATAATTTCGAACAACGCAATGGGGTTGTACCTTAAAGTTTTTATTGTTAAAATTCGCTATACAATAAGCACTTGTAAGGTAGCACTTTGAAATAGAATTAACCATGGCTCCGAACAAAACTACTGTGTTGGTAGTATTCAGCTGTATAACACATTGTAAAATTTGTACATTGTAAATTAACAGACACACTGAAATTAGTTTTTCGTAAATTAGTTTTCACTCGTTTCGCAAGCATGGGTTTTGTACATAGAATAAATGTTGCTCGTCATCTGGTGAAATACTATCATTTCACATTTATATATAACTCACGAAATGAAAAAAAAAAGCCAATCGCTGCCTTTTATACCGAACACATACATGTTGGTGTTGTGGCTGGAGAGGGTGGGAATCATACATTGAAATGAAAATAAAAGCGATGTCGAAGGTTGTGACTTCATTATCATTAATCGACTAACTTCTAACGAGTCACCGTAACGTGGTAAAATAAACCAAGGATTCAATAACAGCTCTTCCCAAAAGTACAGGATCAAACCCCATGTAAAAAAATAAAATAAAAACGTGTTGTACATAGCCTCGCGGCTGCGCTTTTTTATTTAAATTATATTTCGAGTCAATATAGTCGATCTGTCCATCATTCCGCAACCACCAGAGAGACGTTTCTTTATTATTTGTAGCAACATATGCGTCGCTCTTTGTATAGCTTTCGTACTATGTACGATTGTTCTTTATGTGTCAACTAACGCTTTGTACTTTTGACAGTTGCGTGTGTGGCATTGAATACAAAAGCAGCTTCATAAATAGTACAAATCAGTTTCGTTGCAGAAAACAACGAATAGATTCGTGATTCCTATCATGGATTTAATAATATAAACGAAATTTAATTTTCAGTGCACATACTACCAAAATGTCATGTAAATTTCGGTGTCCTGAGACTAACGCATGCAAGCGTCCTTTGGAGCATAATAGTGAGTTGAAAGAAACGTGAAAATCAATTCATTCAAATACACCTTTTGTTGAGCTGCATATCTTTCGGTTTCGGGAGACATAATTTTACATTAAATCGTTGTTTACATTCTTCGATTTTAGGTCAAAGATGAATTACGTCACGTGTAAAATTAATAATATTGAAGTGAGTAGCTACATATAAATATGAAGCTCTTTGTCAAATCGAATGAAAGGGTGAGGATATGACCTGGATATAATCAACTTGATTCTAGATCATCATTATGGCCACCATAATTCATCTTTGTGAATTTTCTCACATGATTTGAGGTGTTGCATATTGGCTTTCGCGTGATGGACACCATTCATAAACTAACAACGTGTATTTGCTGCAACGTGATCTTGAGGTTTATTATTTGTTTTATCCAATTCATCCGACTACTGGACTGGTTGCTGAGAAACACGCCTCACTTAAGCATATCAGAAACTTAATCAGAAATAAAGTCATCAGGCTGAATCAATTCTAAGGATTTTTTCAAGTACTTGCTTTGTATGCATATAGGATACACGAACCGTCATTTGTTTTTATTTTTTAACTCATGTTTTGTATAAGAATCAGGGTGTACCTAATAAGGCAAATTTCATGGTTTTTGTTGGCCTTATGAATAAAAAGGAAGTTACCAAAGAGACTACATTATTTAGGCTCCTAATTTCTCTTTATTTTCCATTCTCTCATACATCCACACGTTGCTAAAAGGATGGTTTTGCCATTCAAACATTAATGGCGATGGATCAAAATTCTGATGATCTATGAATCGAATTTCCCCATCTGTCTCTATGCTACTGTGAGAACAAGTTAGAGAATTTCATTGTGGGATGTATGAAGGAAGCTGTCATAAGCCATATATCCTATAGCTGAATAATGAAATCAATTATCTGCCTTAAGCCTATGTCAAGGTTGGAATATAGAAACCATATGCATATGAAAGCTTACTAGAGAAGTGTTATCCTCAGGCGTTAAGTGGCAAAGTGAGTCTATATGGTGGTAGCCCTGAAGTTCATTGTATTGTTGGTGCCTGTTTGCCTGTTTTAATATCTGGTGCACGTGCAGAATCAATGGGGAGTGACATTTAATGAACAGGAACGTATTGAAAGTTGCCACAATTTGGCCAAAATGGAATTAATGCCCTTCCTCTTTCGTAGCTTTATTTAAGAGTTTCTTACACTATTATTTCTAATAGAAGCCCGGAGAGCCGAGTCATACATACCAATCAACGCTACTCGATAAACTGAACACATGTCACTGTGTTTTATTTGATAGTAAGATTTAAAAAGCTTAAAAAGCCTGGCCTGTAATGTTGTTAAAACGGTGTGGGACTCACTCAAGTAGATTTGGGACGATATTTTCATAACGGCACATTTTGTGAACGACGTTGTCTGGTTTGGTCTGCCCCGGTGACAATTATCGCGATTCGCAATGAACCGAACCGTGAGCAGTCATAAACCACGTACTGCAGTGTCTCTTCGACGACTGCGTATTCCAGAAAGCGAAAGGACACCGCAAGTCAAACTCTTTGCAGATACTTCCTGTAGCAGCCACGATCTAACAGGAACTGCGTCAAGTAAGAATCAATCTCGCCATGATTGCCGTTCACCCTGGGCAACAGAACCTGTATAAGCCATGTCCTGCTGCCACTTTGTCCTCTACACCGCTCGCACGATGTTTAAAACTCCTATGATTTCGTTCCACTTGCAGCACTCGTTATCCTCTGCTAGGGTACGGCCGATGAGGATCATTCTGGCGATAACGAATACCGCTTCCTACGAGATGATCCTGTAAGCGCTCACTACTGGCATGTTCATGAGACGATATGTCCTGTTAAACTTCGCTCGGTTCTGGTTTGTTTTCAGCGCTTAAACCCAAGCTGGGGTACCATACCTCAGTATTGATGAGGAATAACTAGCAAGAGGACGCCTGTTGCTGCTGCTTGGCCTACAGTTATTTGGCTTGATTCTAGTTACCGCGTTGATAGCCTTCAACGCTTTCTAACAAGAATAGTTGACGCGGCTGTTAAAGCTCAGCTGGAATTCGATCATCATTCCCAGGTACTTCAGCACGCGCTTCGAGGCTATGGCATGTTCTCCAACGATAATTTCAGCAAACTGCACCGCTTTATAGCAGTTCTGTTTTGTGGTGACCTTTCTGCAGCTTTGCTCATGCACCCAGTCTTAAACCGTTTCAATCGCTTCGGTCGCCAACATTTCACCAGAAATTGTCAGAACGTCGTCGTCCGCAAAGCCAACTATCTCGACTCCAATCAGTAGCTTCACCGTCATTATGCTGCCAAGCCAAGGATAAACCCTTGTAAAATTCCCGCCCTGATTTTACTCAACTTCTGCCTTATTTTTGTATCGTATACTAAAACTTGATTCTGGAAGTAGCTCCCCAGATTTTCCCTGTCAGATCTTCAGTAGTCCATCAAGCATCTGGTAAAACTGCTCCAACGTCTATTTAGGTAGTTCGTAGTACCTCCATATTTCACAATTACAAAATGCGTGCTGGAAACCACTTCTTGGATAGGATATCTACCCATAACATGAATTGCAGCCATACACCCAAAAGTTGAAAAGGTGAAAAAAATGCAATAGCAGTTTTTGCAATCATATCTTGAAAAATCCGCATGATTCAGATAAGGCAGTTTTGCCCATCTTGATCCACAAAGCCTTTTATGGTACAAACGAAGCCATGCAAGTGTATGCAAAGAAAGGTTGCACACAGCTTGGTTGAAAATATAATTATGCGCCAGAAGTCCCATTTATGCTGAGTACTAGGGTCCAAAGTACATTCAACCATCACGCCACCGTTCATATCGGAGCCGTGTCACCAAGCCAACGTCAGCACATTCCAGAAGACCACCGACCACCGGCCGGATATGCAGAGTAGACAAGTTTAGGTTTTAAATAGGAATCGATAGCAATCAATCAAGTCAGTTCGTTCTAGATAGTTAAGCAGTAAGAAAGAAGAGCAGTGAGTGCATGTACGTTTAATTAGTGAATAAATTATTTTTTTAGGAAAACCAAGCCGTAAGACTTAGAATTGGCGCAGTCGTCCGGAGTCGGTTGAGTGGACATTTGCGAAAATAGTGGAAAAGTCGTGAAATACCAACGTGATTTACGTGATTCCGCCGAGATTACAAGTAAACACAGTGATCAACGCATCGGAGACAAGCAGACGTTCCCGTCGTCGAAGAATTGAGAATCCTCCCGTGAATACCACCTGGAGCACCAGCAGCGTCAGCCGACCTACGCGACACACGACAGCAACAAAAACCGTGAGTACTATCAATTTTCTTTTCTCTTAATTGCGAATCAACGTGAAGTGTCCGCATACTACCAGATAGGTGCATCAACCAGCGTGTAATTGAATTAAAGAAATTGAGACCGCTCGCGTCCCTACAGTTTCAGTGCTATTCCATTGTGAATCAACGCATATCGACGCTGTGCACTACCAGATAGGTGCAGTGAAGAGCGGGCAATTGAATTTTAAATGAAATTTTAGGTAAAGAAGCGAATCAACACCTTATTGTGTGCTTCTTCAATAGTAATCGCACTACCAGATAGACGGTTATTATCCCTTTTCCGTAACCATAAACCTCAAGTTGTATGACTGGCGTTTTGAGCCATTTTAAATGCCAAAAGCCAATAAGTCAAACGCTCTGAGAAAAACCAGGAGATTGCTAACACCGGTACAAATTAAAATAACCGATAGCAGCTCTGAATCTGAGGCATCAAGCGAGGAAAGTGCAGAGTTCTCTCACGTCCCAATCGATAATACACCAAACTTAGAGAATTTATTTATAACCAAGCAAGAAGACTCAGCCAACATGGATCAGCTGATTGCTCAAATGACCACCTTGACCCATACGATCGAGGCATTAAGAAACCAACAACAACAACAACAACAACAAACTATATAGGCACTATGGCATGGGCAAGCTCAAGAGTGTGTAGTACAAAGAGACGAGCAACAACAAAATGCTAACGCAGCAGTTGATGTTGGCTCACTGTATAGGATACCTGATCCTATCAAATCTATACCCACATTTAATGGCGGCAGGAAACAACTAACACGTTGGTTGTCTACGGCAGAAAGTACACTAAACAAATTTGAAAACAGGGTAACAGCCGAGCAATTTGAAATATTTGTGACAGCTGTTGCTAACAAGCTCGAGGGAAAAGCCAAATACATCATCTGTCTGGCTGGAAACCCGCAAACATTCGGGGAAATAAAGCAAATCTTGATCGATGCTCTGGGGGATCGACAAGAATTAACATATTATAAAAGCCAACTATGGCAAACCAAAATGACAGATAACATGACCATTCATAAACATTATAATAGGTGCAAGGAGATTATTCAAAGCATCAAGACCCTTGCGAAACAAAAAGAAAACTATAGAAATCATTGGGATGCAATAAACGCATTAATTGAGGAAGACGCCCTCGCAGCCTTTCTCGCCGGTTTAAAAGAGGCGTACTTCGGGTATGCACAGGCAGCTAAACCCGACGACGTGGAGGCAGCTTATGCCTTTGTTTGTAAATTTAAATGCAGAGAAAATACATCCGCGAATATGGAAGCTCCACATAAGTCGCAACTGAAGTTTCAAAAATTTAAGGATCTGCCAAGACCTACCAATCAACATGATAATCAAAACGCCAGGAAACCGTTCACCAATCAAATAGATAATGATCCACAACCAATGGATCTTGGGTCAACCAGAAGCAGACTTACTCTGAACAAACGACAAATAAACAACAGGGAGATCACTGACGACGAAATTTCTTCGGAGTCAGACCAAGAAGAAAACATTGACTTAAATTTTTGTTGGGGAAAGACTGTAAGGACCCAAACCTGAACTATTTACCGTACATAATGAGCGAAAATCAAATTACAAAACAGGCTATAACACTCCTGATAGACACAGGAGCCAATAAAAATGTCATTCGACCGGGAATAGTTACTAATTGCAAAACCACAAAAAATACGACAATTAAAAATATTTCAGGTGACCATACAATAAATCGAAAAGGCAAAGCAAATCTTATTGGGTATGGCGTCCCCTGTCAAACATACTATGAATTAAACTTTCATGATTTTTTTGACGGCATTGTAGGATCCGAATATTTAGCTCACATTAAGGCCAAGGTCGATTATGAAAAAGAGACATTGGAAATATCTGATGTTAAAATCCCATATAAAAAGTACTTCCCTGCCAAAAAATTATTTTCCTACAATATTCAAATACAAACTAATAGAGATGGTGACTGGTTAGTCCCAAAATTCCAAAAACTAAACAAATCTATTATAATCGAACCAGGGCTGTTTAAATCTGATAATAAGAAAACAACAGTTAAAATCTTAACCCGTGAAAGAAAAATGCAGCTTCTAGAAGGAAAGCTTAAACTTAAAGTAAATAACTTTGAAACAATTACCCCCCTTCCGATTGAACCCAAAGACCAAATCACGAAAGATACATTGGACAAAATTCTACGTACGAACCATCTTTCAAAATTCGAAAAAGAAACACTGTACCAAACCATTTTAGAAAATCAAGCTGTTTTATTAAAACCGAACGAAAAACTGACGGCAACATCGGTTGCCAAAATTACGACAGTAGACGATCAACCAGTTTACACAAAATCCTATCGTTACCCCCATGCTTTCAAAAATGACGTGGAACAACAAATTAAAGAACTTTTAGACAATGGTATGGTTCGTCACTCCACAAGCCCTTATTCATCTCCAATTTGGGTAGTGCCGAAAAAACTCGACGCTTCCGGAAAACGCAAAGTTAGAACTACAGGAAAATAAACGAGAAAACGGTAAGCGACAAATTCCCAATACCAAATTGAGGAAATTTTGGACAATTTAGGCAAATCAGTTTACTTCAAAACCTTGGATTTAAAATCTGGTTTCCATCAGATCGAGATGCACCCCAACCATCAAACTAAAACTAAATTCTCCACGGCGTTAGGTCACTTTCAATTCACTAGAATGCCTTTCGGCTTGAAGAACGCGCCTGCAGCGTTTCAACGGGCGATGAACAATATTCCTAGTGGATATATCGGAACAATATGCTTTGTATGTTTGGACGATATAATAATTATAGGAAAAGACCTAAAAACCCATATCCAAAACCTGACAAAAGTATTGAAGAGACTTTCGGACCTTAACCTTAAAATACAACTAGACAAGTGTGAATTCATGCGTCGGGAGACAGAATTTCTCGGACATGTAATCACTCAAGATGGAATTAAACCTGATTAGGAAAAAATACGTAAAATTTTAGATTGGAAACTACCAGAAAATCAGAAACAGATTAAACAGTTTCTTGGGCTATCTGGTTATTATCGGAGATTCATGAGAGATTATCCCAAAATTGTAAAGCCAATGACGCAATACCTAAAAATAGATGAAATAGTAAATATTAACGATGAAAAATATAAAGCAGCATTTTTCAAATTAAAAGAAATCTTGGCCTCAGATCAATTGCTTACCTATCATGACTTCAATCTACCGTTCATATTGACTACAGACGCCAGCAATTACGCAATTGGTGCTGTCCTTTCGCAAATCCAAGACAAGGTCAAAAGACCCATTGCTTTCGCCAGTCGAACACTTACAAAATGTGAAACCAATTATAGTACAATAGAAAAAGAGGCATTGGCGATCATGTGGGGAGTAAACAAATTCAAACCATACATCTACGGCAATAAATTTACGCTGTTTACTGACCATAAGCCACTTCAATACATTAAACATTGCAATAAATAACAGAAGCTTCTAAATTGGCGCACAGAACTTGAAAATTATGATTATACAATAATATATAAGGAAGGCAAAACCAAGTTGTCGCAGACGCGTTGAGCAGGAAAATTGAAGACAATTATGAAATCAATGTGAATGATACGAATTCTCCCATTTTAGATAGCGATTCAGAACCACAGGACAACGATTCATCAAGCAGAGCAGCCGAACCACCAACTGAAGCACGCGATGAGTGCCCCAACGAGGAGGCACCAGTCATGGAAAACGAACCAGGAAGTATATCAGACGACGAAACGATCCATTCAGCGGATACCTCAGACGACTTCTACATACATTTCGTGGAAAAGCCGATGATTTATTATAGGAATCAAATAATCTTTCGCCTATCCAGGCTTAACACCGACATTGCCGAGAACCCCTTTCCAAATTTTCGAAGGCAATAATTTGCCGAAACAACTTCGACAACAACGACGTTAAAGACCTGTTACTAAAATACCATGATAACCGACAAACGGCAATAATGGCGCCAGAACAAATAATTCAAATTATACAAAAAGTGTACAGAAAACACTTTAATCAAAAAGGTCACTTTGTTCTGACGCAATTGCAAATAGAGGACGTGACAAATTAACAACGACAAGACATAATAATTAACAAAGAACACAACCGAGCCCATCGCGGGGTTGCTGAAGTAGAAAACCAATTAAAACGAATTTATTTTTTTCCAAAAATGATATCCAAAATCAAAATGGTGACGCAGACATGCAAAAGGTGCACATTGCACAAGTATGAGCGGAAACCATATAACATTAAACTTTCACCGAGACCCACCACCGACAAACCATTTGACCGAGTCCATATGGACATCTTCCAAATTAACAGACATAATTTATTGTCCCTTGTGGGCTCTTTCTCAAAACATGCACAGATGATCTTTATGGAGACAAAGAACTTAACAGACATAAAAAGCGCATTAGCTAGCTATTTTGGCATTTATGGTACACCCCGAAAAATCGTCACGGATCACGAAACAAGTTTTAGGTCATTACAACTGAAAACCTTTTTAGACGCCTTAAATGTACGCATCATGCTCGGAATCTAATGGACAGGTAGAAAAAACACATTCGACAATTATTGAAATTATTAATACAAATAAGTACAAATTTCCAAATATCGATACTAAAGCTTTAGTTAGTTTGGCAATTTCGCTCTATAATGGTACTATTCATTCCGCTACAAAATTTTCACCCAAAGAAGTTATTTTTAATAACAATAACTTAACTAATCCAAACCAGATTGAAAAAAAAAACGCTCAAGAGTTGTATGATAAAGTCAAAGTGAAAATAGAAAAAGCCAAGACCAGTCAAGAAAAACGAAACAAAAACAAAGAAGACCCACGCCATCTAGACCCCAATCAGGAAGTATTTATCATACCAAACATCAGGAAAAAACTTGACCCAAGGGCGAAACCCACGAACGCAAATGAAATAACCGATAAGACGTTTAAGAATTACAAAAGAATTAAGAGACATAAGAATAAAATTAAGCAACTAAAGATCACAATGCCCAGTGTACAAGCAAACGGTTAAGTTCGTTCCTCCCGCGCTCCGTTGCATTGGTAATATTTAGTAGTTCTTCTTTCACAAAACCAGTAATTTTTTTCTCTTGGAAGTGTTTCCACTGCAGTTTTGGTCGAGTTTTTTTTATGAAGAAGAAAAGTTCAGTTTTAGCAGTGCAATAACGATTTGCAATTAATTGCAAAAGTGACTAGCCATTTTGCTTCGCATCTCCGCGTGCTTACGCATACCAGCAGTCCACCTATTTTTAGCGTTCATCCGTTCATCTGCCAACCATCACCAACCATCGTATCACACTCGTTGTGCTTCACTCCTCACCGGTATAAGCGGCCACACACGTTCGTCGCCCGGCAGCAGCAGATCAGCAATACATAGAAGATAAGTTTTTTATTACTCTATCTCTCCTGAATGCATTTAGAAAAGTTGTTGTTAGCTTAAGTAATTTGTGTTGTATCTGTGTCTGTGTGTGTGTGTGTGTGTGTGTGTGTGTGTGTGTGTGTGTGTGTGTGTGTGTGTGTGTGTGTGTGTGTGTGTGTGTGTGTGTGTGTGTGTGTGTGTGTGTGTGTGTGTGTGTGTGTGTGTGTTTTAAATTAATTGCCTCAGTGGTTAGGCGTCATAAGCTCCCACGAACGAGCCATGGATGGTTTGTCGGAAGACGAACCATCTATGGCGCGAAATGATGAGGTAACTCATAAATTTACCCGATCACGTGCTTATCCAGATGGTTCAGCTGGTCCATGGGTAGTTTATTTTCAGCCCAAATCGAAACCTCTGAATGTTTGTCAGATTTCTGATGATCTGACGAAGCGATTCTCGGCAGTGACCGAGATAATCAAAGTGAGACCCAATAAACTTCGGGTCGTTGTGTCCAACCTCAAGCAAGCTAACGAGATTGCTGTCTCTCAGCTTTTTACACTCGAGTATCGGGTGTATATCCCAGCTCGGGGTATTGAAATCGAAGGTGTGGTCACCGAAACGAGTTTGACCCCTGAGAGCCTGCTGAAACAGGCGGTTGGTCGGTTCAAGAACCCTCTGCTTTCTTCAGTGAAGATACTGGATGTGCGAAAATTAGGCTCAGTATCGATCACTAAGGGTGAAAAGAAGTTTACACCGTCAGACTCGTTTCGTGTGACCTTCACTGGTTCAGCCCTCCCTCAATACGTCGAGTTGGGAAAACTTCGACTACCTGTGCGGTTGTTTGTACCTCGGGTCATGATCTGCCAAAAATGCCAGCAGATGGGACATACGACCTCCCATTGCGGCAATAAGGCACGCTGCTCCAACTGCGGGGAGAAACATGAGGATGGCGCCTGCGCAGACAGTACACCAAAATGCGCTTTCTGTAAGGGAACACCTCCTCATGTTCTCTCGTCGTGCCCGGCGTACAAACAACGCGGGGAAAAATTAGAACGCTCGTTAAAACAGCGTTCCAGGCAATCTTTCGCCGAAATGGTGAAAAAAGCCTCACCATCGCCCGAGGCCAATACAAATCCCTTTGCTCCTCTGTCAGATGACGAGTCTGACTTTGATTTGGCTGAAGAGGGAACATCAGTCAGTTTTCCGAAAGGTGCATCACGGAAGCGAAGACGCGTCCGCCCACGGAAAGTTGCTGAGCCGGAGCCCAAAACTAGCTTGCCCATTTCAAGGAAAGATGGAAAAAAGGAAAATCCAATTCCTCCTGGTTTCCGTAGTACTAACTACACCCAAGATTTTCCATCTGTTCCGGGGACATCCAAAACCCCTGATGCCCCGCTTTTAAGAACAGAAGCCCCTTCCTTTACTGGGCTGTTCTCATTTGGTGACGTTGTCGAAGGTATCTTCAAGTACCTCGAAATTTCTGACCCTTTTAAAAGCATTGTTCTGGCAATGCTTCCCACAGTGAAAACTTTTTTGAAGCAATTGACAATAAAGTGGCCCCTCCTTGCAGCAATCATTTCCTCCGATGGATAATTTTCCAAATGAGGTCGGGGATTTGATCACTGTTCTACAGTGGAATTGTCGAAGTTTGATTCCTAAATCGGAATCATTCAAATTTTTAGCTCACAATACGGGTTGTGATGCATTCGCTCTTTGTGAAACATGGCTCTCTTCCGAAATCGATCTTCCGTTTCATGATTTCAACATTATTCGGCTTGATCGTGAGGATTCACGTGGAGGAGGAGTACTTTTGGGGATCAAAAAGTGCTACTCCTTCTATAGAGTGAATTTTCCTCAAACTTCAGGTATTGAAGTTGTCGCATGTCAGGCTGTTATTAAAAATAAAAGCCTTTGCATTGCTTCTGTATATATTCCTCCAAGAGCCTCAATTAACTGAAAACAACTTTCAGATATTTGTTCGGTCCTTCCTACTCCACGGTTGATCATGGGTGATTTTAACTCTCACGGTACAGGTTGGGGAGAACTGTACGATGACAACCGGTTTTCCCTGATATATGACCTCTGTGACAACTTCAACATGACAGTTCTCAACAATGGAGAAGTAACACGTTTGGCTGGTCCATCCTCTGTTGGCAGTAGATTAGACCTCACACTTTGTTCGAATTCATTATCGTTGGATTGCACATGGGATGTGATTCAAGATCCCCACGGTAGTGATCACTTGCCCAAACAAATTTCGATCGCCACCGGGCTCAATCCGTCGGAATCCATCAACGTCGCGTATGATCTTACACGTCACATCGATTGGACAAAGTTCAGGACAGCAGTAGATGAAGCCGTAACGACGGTAGAAGGGCTTTTTCCGCTGGAAGAATATAACTTCCTCTCCAACCTGATCTTAGACAGCGCGCTTCAAGCTCAAAATCGACCAGTTCCAGGAACGTCATTTCGCAGGAAACCTCCTTCTCCATGGTGGGATCAGCAATGCACCGAGGTTTACCGTAAAAATTCCGACGCGTTTAAAGTTTTTCGTAGACGTGGAACACCTCAGCACTTCGAAGTATACACGGCCCTTGAACGCGAACTTAAAAGCATCATCAAGGCCAAGAAACGCGGTTACTGGCGAAGATTCGTGGACGGGCTATCGCGCGAGACGTCGATGAGTACTCTTTGGAATACGGCGCGAAGACTGCGTAACCAAACTACGAACAACGAGAGCGAAGAGTACTCGGACCAATGGATCCTTAAATTCGCGCGTAAAGTTTGTCCAGATTCTGTGCCGGCAATCGAAAATTTTGAGAAGCTTCTCGAGTTGAATCCTCAAACTCGCTTCATGACTTTGTACCATTTGTACATAACACAGGATGTCAGCCCTTCACCGAATATTTCCAATCGTGTTTGCTTCTCCCACTTCGATAATTCGGTTCACTTCATGAACTTCACGGTTGGAGCTTCATGGAATCCCAGAGCATCATCGTCCTATGATTGCTCCGGTAATATTTGCTGCAAAGTTTGGCCAAGTTGATTCCACTAAATCGTTCTTCACTGACGGATCATTGATAGAGGAGTCAGCAGGCTTTGGTATATTTAATGATATTTATATATCGCGGCGATCGTAAACTTCAAGCTCCTTGTTCCGTATATGTCACCGAATTAGCGGCAATACACTTTACGCTAGAAATTGTTGCCTCACTTACACCGGATCAGTACTTCATTTTCACGGATAGTCTCAGTTCTATAGAGGCTATTCGCTCCTTGAGGCCGATAAAGCACTCCTCGTATTTTCTCATGAAAATACAGGAGCTTCTAAGTGCTTTATCTTCGCGTTATTTTATCATCACCTTTTTATGGGTCCCATCTCATTGTTCAATTCCGGGCAATGAGAGAGCGGACTCGCTTGCAAAGGTGGGCGCTATAGAAGGCGATATTTACGATCGAAAAATCTCCTTCAACGAATTTTTTTACTATTTTTTTTTCAACAGTCACTCGTCAGTTGGCAGTATAAATGGAGTAAAGGAGATTTGAGGCGATGGCAACATTCTATCATCCCTAAGGTGTCGAAGAAATCTTGGTTTAGGGGAATGGATGTGGGTCGAGACTTCATTCGTGTCATGTCTCGCCTCATGTCCAATCATTATTCTTTGAACGCTCATTTATACCGTGTTGGGCTGAGCGACAGCAATCTCTGTGAATGTGGAAAAGGTTACCAGGACGCAGATCACATTATTTGGTCATGTGCCGAGCATCGTGGAGTCAGATCTGAGCTTTATGATTCCCTTCGGGCTCGAGGTAGACAACCCAATGTACCGGTTCGAGATATCTTGGCTGTACGTGATCTGGAGTTTATGAAACTAATTTATGTGTTTTTGACTAACATTAGCCTTAGACTGTCGTTAGTTTAACATGTATGTATACTTTTAGTTTTTTTTTTCTGTGTTTGTGAGTTTTTTTTTCTTTCTCAGATATGTTCAAGTCAAAAGAAAACCATAAGATGTATAGTCATAAGTTTTTTGACAATTCAGAATTTAAAATAAATGTGTTATATAAACCATACTTAAAATTCCCGCCCATCTTCCCATCCTTAAAATTGTTATTCCTATTAACCTCGAGACGGCCGCGAGTAATCGGTTCTAACCTTCTAAATTTAGTTTTAAGATAACTGATGTATATAAATATGAAAACTTGGCTCTGTAAAGTTGATTCGATTAAGCCTGTACAAATAAATGATTTAATAAAAAAAAGCGACTGAAGAAAAACTAATATTAATTTTTTGTTCTATTCTCCAGATGCTCTCGCTGATTTTGATTTCACTATTTTTAGTATTCCCATTGATACAACTCAAATTTCTAGAAATTAAAAATTTATTGAACGATCCAATCTTATTACTAAAGTTAAACGATTGCAAGTTACAAACAGGCTTAATCAAAATTATTCATCCAATTAACATTACGAGCTTAGAAAACAACGTTTATACCTTTTCAAAGCTAGCTAGCCAGACAGATAGGAACCTTCCACTTTCAAGTCTCATTTTGCAGAAGAGTAGGCAATTTGTCAGTAACCTGCATTAGCTGAAACCGATGAAACCAAGGAGGACAAAGCGGTGGGACACATTGGGAGCTGCTTGGAAATGGATCGCCGGATCCCCCGATGCCGAAGACCTTAGGATAATCAACACTACATTAGAGGACCTAATACTCCAAACCAATCAACAAACCAGAGTCAACAATGTACTCAATAACAGGATCGACGGAATGATGACAACTGTCAACAGACTTATCGAACAGCAGTCTACAGAAAACAAAATTTTACTAGAAGAGATGGAAGCGATAACACTATTGCTTTACATGGACACAACGAACAGAATCTTGGAAGATCTGGAAGATACGATTTTGAGAACCCGGATAAATCTCGCTAACAGTAAGATACTCTCACTTAAAGAAATACTCACCATTGACACTTTACTCAATGAGCAAGGGATACGTACACAATTCCCTGATGAAGCTCTCAACTATGCTAAACCAAAAATAGCAACCAGAGGAGATCTTCTTTTATACATTTTGGAAATTCCAAGAATTAAAGAAAATTGCGAAATCATCCAAATTATCCCCCTTACGATTCAAAACTCAATTATAACACACCTTCCTCCATACGTTATTCGGAGCAAAAATGATGTTTTCAGTACCACACATCCAGAGAGTACCATACAACAGGATATTTATTTAGAACCGTTGAGAGACAACTGCTCGTCAAATATAATCCTTGGAAAAGAAAGTAATTGTAACGCAATGTTTGACGATACAACACGAATTATGCTAGTAGCAAATAACAAAGTTTTGATTAATAATGCGAAAGAGTCACAAATGACGTCGAACTGTGGACCACATAACCGGTCACTCCATGGAAACTTCCTCATCACCTTCTATAATTGCAGCGTTCAGATTAATGACCAAACTTTCATATCAGAGGAACTTGTTAGCGACGCGAAGGAAATTCAAGGAGCCTTCCCAAACCTTGCAATAAATTGGAATATTGCAAAATACCACGATATCTCCCGAATCCATGAGCAGAGCATACGCAACAGGATTCAACTGGAACATTTCAAACTAAAACAGATCGAGCACAGGAACTTGATGTTTACCACATTTGGAGGGCTGTCGACGACGATGGTAATTATTATTGTCATAACAGCCATTTGTCTTTTTAGAAAACGGGTTGTCATCAAGATCGGAAACCGAAAAGACAGACCGTCTCAAACAAATTAGGAGATAGTCCGAGGACGTCCTTCATTCTAACCCCGGAGGAATTATGCGCCAGAAGTCCCATTTATGCTGAGTACTTAGGTCCAAAGTACATTCAACCATCACGCCACCGTTCATATCGGAGCCGTGTCGCCAAGCCAACGTCAGCACATTCCAGAAGACCACCGACCACCGGCCGGATATGCAGAGTAGACAAGTTTAGGTTTTAAATAGGGATCGATAGCAATCAATCAAGTCAGTTCGTTCTAGATAGTTAAGCAGTAAGAAAGAAGAGCAGTGAGTGCATGTACGTTTAATTAGTGAATGAATTATTTTTTTATGAAAACCAAGTCGTAAGACTTAGAATTATATATCTATTTCTTTTTTTTTTTTTTAATTCCTTGATTATCGAGATTTTCAGGCCTGTTCATCTCCCGTCGTAGTCACTTAAGGAGCTTTTTGTGTATTTTCGTAACTTATCCGGACGTGAGATTCGAACTCATAACCTAGGCGTGAGAGGTATGGATGTTAACCACTACTCCAAGGTCACCCCCTGTATATCCATTTGCTTCATTGCTGAGTGCACCATCAAGCGAACCAACTGTAGGGTTTCTATTCGATTTCTTTCAACTTGTTGATGTGGCTAAATGGTTATCTCCAAGAGCCTTCACGCTGCGGATACGGTTCGAATCTCGGTTACAGGCTAAGATTGTATTTATTGTGAGGCATCTGACTTTCGGACTCCTATCTCAAACTCATCAACTAATACAACTTCTCACAGCCTCACGCACGCATTTAATTTTACCAAAGCGAATTGCTGTGTTGCATTTTTGCCCACCATCAATGTTGCATTTTTTCTCCAAATTACGATCCACAGCGAGAAATGAAACAAAATCATGCGAAATTGCATAACAATCTTGCTTTTTAGGTTGGGTGTACCTGCTATATCTGTCATCCAGTTACAAGTATCGGACTGTACTCGATACGGCTCTGCAATGATTGCAGTTGCACACTCTGTTACCGTTGTCGACTACCACAACAGTGCAACGTCGCAATGATTCAGATTTTCTTGGGGAATCTCCATTACTGCTGGCCTTACGCCGATTATTTTGTATGCTGGGCATTTGTGGCTTCCCGTCACATGGTTGTTGCCGTCATGTTTTCTGCATAGTATGCCCCTCTTTTGCTTCACGCAGTCTCTAGCAATATGCCCATTTTCATCGCATTTCCTGCATAGATCATATTTGTCAGAACCTTCCAGTTCCTCGGCTGATGTTCGAAGCGCATTTCTCCATTTGCTTGGTAACCCGATGGAAAGTTGTCAGTGAGAAAACTGACCATCCAACTTTCACTTTTCCTGTCTCGAAAAAATCTTTGCATCCGCCTTCGGGAGCCGTATCATCGCCACCGGTTCCTCTCGCAATGTTTAAACGGAGTACGTTTTACCTCATCTACTGTTGTGGTTTCGTCCAGGTCTCTGCACTCGATCACTGTCTCCTGAGATAAAGGCCTGATATTTGCCTACTCACCCAGAAACTTCTCGATGATAGTCTTGAAGAATGACTTCTTAATCCTAGGATACTTCTCCAACTCGAACTCTTTTTGAGTGCGCCTCCTCACTTTCCCCAAGTTCCTCCAGCTCCGGGCAGCTGTCACTTTTTGGAGGGGATCAGTATACGACGTTTCACCCTTCACCTTGATGATTCATCGCCCTTCTTCCTGTCCCGGCGTTGTTTGGGTTTCTTCGGAGGTTCCTTCGGTTCTGTTGTGATTCAGTTGCTGCTTTCCGCTTGGTTTCACCGAATGACTTTTCGACAGTGTCAGCTCTCACCCTCAGCGTTTTGTGTTTATGTTCGGCAACAGTCAAGACGGACTTGAGACCTATCAATAGGTTCTTGATTATAGTGTGAACGTTATTCCTACTTTTTACGAGCTCGTAGAGTTTGTCGACCTTCTTCTTAGCCTCTGTCATGTAACAACCTCCAAGTTGCTGTGGCCTCCAGGTTTGACAGTGAGAATCTTGGCACTTTCCCACTTTTCGCGAATACGTTCGCACCTGCGTCTATGTGTTCGGGTATTTTGCAGTCGTCGTTAATTTTCTTTTCTTTCTGCGTTGATCTCCATTCTAATGGGTCTACTCTCCGGGTTGGTATGAAAATGGTTTTGTCAATTATACAACACAAGATTTATACTTCCTTAATATATTTGACGATATTTTATACATGTACAGGTTAACATACTCTTCGATGTCATAAAAATTCAGAAAAATACAAATTTGAAAAACATTGCAATTCAATTAGTTTAAAACAGTTATTGACGAATTTAGAGATTTATTGCTTTACACTGAATGCTTGTTAGTTATTGCGGCCAATCAAATCAAACTTTTCTATGTAACCACAGGCAATTCAATTTTATTTGTTGATTAAACCATTAAATAGTAAATGGTTTTACGAAAAATTTTGTTCGGTCATAAGTTTCATGATTATGATGAAAAATATTCATTCAATTTTAATAATCGTGTTTTTTGAACTCTAGATTTGGATTGATGCTGAAATTGAGCCAAATTTTTATTATTTTTCGGTTGAAGATTGAACAAGAAGTTGGAAGGCGCATAGCGTAGTCGGTGAACGGTCGGTTTTCTATTCCGAAGGGTTGCATTACCTATACGGTTGAATATCTTTTCTTGTGAAATTCGTTCGGCTATCCTGGTGCATGAGTGTTTCATTTTGCTTATCTCGCACTATATGATTGGATGCCTTGGAATGGCAAAGAATGGCAAAATAAAAATGTTCATCCCAATGACAATTAGATAAAACTGAATCACATACAATAACTAACACATACATCTTCGGAAACAACGCTTATTAACATCACGGGATACATTAAAATTAAACACGTTATAGCAGCTGTTGAAAACGCGACACATGCTTAGCACAGGTTCGTGTTTGCCGTAGTTGGTCCTTGAGTGCCGGTTTATAAAGAAAGATTGTAAACGTAGGTTTCGTCGTCGAGTGTTGATGTTCAAGAGACCAAGTAAAGTGGAAAAGTCGATGTTTTCCTGAAGGAAGTAACCAACGAATCACACTTTGGCCACCATACGCCTCCCTTCCAACAATTCCAGGTTGATGAGCTTTCACCGACTTTCATAACTTGGCAATCTGCGAGGGTCTTGCCAACGAAGATGTCGCAAAGCAAAGCGTATAAGTCGTCGCTGAACGGCTTCGATCCTCTGGACTGCATTTTGGTAGAAAGGGGACCAAGCGAAAGCACAGTACTCCCAAAAAGTACGAACCAAAGAGCAGTATAGTGTTTTCAGACAATAAACGTTTTTGAAGTTTTTTGCGAAGCGGAAGATAAATTCTAACTGCGATGAGGCTTTAGAAACAATGTAGGCAATGTGGTTCTCGAATGACAGTTTAGAGTCGAGCATTACTCCCAGGTCCTTGACTGTTGTTTCACGTTTCAAGCATGTTCCTCGAAGGATATAGTCGTCGAGATACATCGCACGAAGATAGCCGAGCATTTTGATACATTTAAGGCCTTTCTGTTGATCCGGCACCAGTCGTCGAACACTTGAAAATGGGCGTCTTCTGGACATTCTATGACGTAGTACCGCTTTAGGTCGTCCACGTAGGATGATTTCAAGCATCTGAGGACCAAGTTCACGTCGTTCATATATATATATGTATGATGTATGTATGATATGTACTACCACCCATTGTAGCACGGAAACTAAATCCGACAGCAATGGGCTCTCCCCTCTGTTAGACTTGAACAAGCTTTAATAACCACTGATTATCCTAATCATGCCGTTGTATGAAGGGCCAAAAAGGGGTTGGGTGGATCGATATGCAACATCACTTATACGTATCCACAGGGATATACAGTATGTCCCTTAAAAAAAATGCGAAATCCATACCTCACTTTCAAATAAGTGTTTTTCATGAAAATGATAAAAAAAATCATAATTTTATTTAGGGAACCTTTTTTTATGCCTTTCATTATTACATTACTCAATATGTCCACCATTTTTCTCGATCGCCTTCTCCAAACAGGGACGAATTCGAGAGCATACCTTCTCAATGTATGAGTCAGACATCGAGTTCCATACCTTGGTAATGGAAGCTTTCAGGGCGCCAACACTGGGGAGAGAACGTTCACAGGCCTCAGCCTGATCATATGCCCATATTGGGTAATCCAAAATTCCATGTTTTCTTTCAGCCACGCTTGGGTCCTTTTTGAGGTATGACACGGTGCTCCGTCCTGTTGGAAAATGACCTGTTGGTGTGCTCCAAAGTTGGCTTTCATCCATGGCAGAACGTGGTCTTTCAAAATGTTCATGTAAACCTCGGTATCAACTTTTAATCCAGCTTTGATAAATACTGGAGGCATTTTCAAGCCATTGGACTGCTCCGAAAACCATGACTCCGGCTAGATGCTTGGTTGTAAACTTGAATTTCACGTTCTCTGAAACATCCTCAATCTTCTTCGGTGAAATAAACCTGTCTGTACGTGTGTTAGATACGGACTCGATGGTGAACTTTTTCTCATAGGAAAATACGATGATGGTATGCTTCTTTTTTAATGCTGACACCATACGCTTCGAGCGCTCCAGCCGTAGTTGTTTGATTCGGTCCGTTACAAGGTGGCGCTTTACTCTTGCCCGTTCGTTCATTTCAAGTCATCAACCGTTGCAGGGTAGTTTTTGAAATATCGGCTTTCTTAGCCAATTTCCGGATCGATCTGATAGGATTTCGCCTCACTTTGTCTCTCACTGATCTGATGACCTTCAGTGTGCGAGCGGACCGTGGACGGCCACTTCCCGGCTTCCGTGGACGTGGTCCATCAAGGAGTGAACGTTGGAAACGGTTAACGGTAGCCACAATTTTTGCAATTTGTTTTACGGGCTTTTGGGCGAGCAGTCAAACTAGTCACAACTTCCTGTGCGTACATTTTTCTGAACTTTTTGCTCGCGAACCACTGTTTTGTTTACGTCGTCTCAGAGTATACAGTCAGATGAATATACACACGCATTAAAACAGTAAAAATAATGTTTAAAGCTACCCAAAAATAAGAATTGAAAACATTCGCATTTTTTTATGGGACATACTGTAGAGAATCTCCTTCCAACAACAAGACTGAACAATTGGCCAAAAGAGCAAGCTATCTAACATGAGGATGCCCCAATGGGCGGGGAGAAGAGCCCGCCCTCGATTCACAAACTGTTAGCAATGAGGAGTTGGCATTCCCACTCTCCCCATCCAGAGTGCTTCAATCGGGCGCTTTGATGGTCCCTCCTTATTCCCATGAAATATATATATAATAGTGTATATATTTATGTAAATGAAAAATACTACAAGCATTCGTATCTGTAATACATGATCTTCATTCGGTTGATCCTGAAATGCAAGAAATGTTGTAAAATATTAAAGTGTAGCGTTCTGTGGTTCACGCTTAAGCACGTTTTTGTTCGTTTTCAGCGATAGCAGCATTTCACCAAAATCTTGATTTTAGATATCCTGAAAAAGTTTATTAAGTCTATTGAAATTTTACAAAGCTAACCCTTTTACATTTTGATTTACTGTTGCCATGGTCACAATTTTCTACTTGATGCTGATTTTATAACAGCAATCTGCTTTTATTTTTGCTGACCTAATAGTTATTGCTACCGAGTTAGAAATGGGAAGATTTAACTGGAAGGGAGTTAAAGATAAATGGGTAAAAAAACAATAAGTAATATTTAAATCATCTATAAAGTAAAATCAATATTGCCAAATATAATGAGGGTGTAAGTTATGATGAAGTAATGACAAAGAATGAAATGTAAAATCAAACACTAGCCAAATGGCACACAGCGAATCAGATCAGCTCAGAATTGGTAAAAAGTCCATTTGCAAACCGGAAATGAAAAATACATTCAGCAATAAGTGCAAAAGCCTACCACAGATTCCGCAATTTTTAAAAGCCTACCACAGATGTAATTTTCTGCGTTATATAATGGACATATATGGAATGCTAGATGTCATAAATTGAAAGGATATTTCGTGTTTAAGCCAGATACCGCTTAAATCAGGTTTGTTGTCATCAAGGTCATGATATGATGTAAATAATACGATGTTGTAAAGAAATACTACATAATGTACATATAATAATAATTCAATGTCGCTGTTTGCCGCTTCCGCTGGGATGTTAGATGATTGAAACTCTAAAATAGAGAAAATTCCAATATGATATTATGAAATAAAGTTGATCACCTGGCAGCTTAGCAAAATAGCAAAGAAAATTTAAGCAAACAATTATGCGAAATAAATTTCATATGGGTATGATTGCTGCCCAAAAACGGAAACTCAATAAATCCAAAACGAAAAAAATCAAAAATGAATGACAGGAAATTCTTCGATAAATCTTTTTTCCTACAGGGCCCATAAATGATTCTTTATGTCTGTAAAATAGAAAATATAGGATGATCAACAATGTTAGTTTTTGAATTAATTATTTTGGACGAAGAATTTTTTTTTGAATTTGTCGTATACAATCCTCTCTCTCTGAAAAAATATAAAAAACCATCCTATCTTTTCAAATACATAACGTGAGTAAGGTGGGCCAAAACTTACAACGATGCAAATGCGAAGCTGAAAATAGTATAAAAATTATTATGAAGGGATGTTATAATATAACATGATAATAACAATTATATTTGTAATGTCTGCATGTCTGCTGATCCTGCTGCAATTGTAGAAGGACTTGCTTTATCATAGCCACGGGGGAAGAAAACAATTCAAAATTATTATACAATACTTTGGAATTCCATGGATGATCTGAATTTATATACCGTATAAAGAATACTTCCATTTTTGCGGTAGGGTAAGATTTCAGCATGCTTCTTTACCGGGGTCACGCTGCCTACATCGCCTTGGTGCGGCTGCCACCTAATGTATAGTTGACGCAATACAGCGTTTCTTACTCAACCGCTGGATCCCAGGACAGACGCTGTTTGAGCCGCACCTCCTTGGTGGACAGACGCTCAGCACGCACCTCCTCAAGCTAGCTGAAGTCAGAAGGACAACAGTGCCCAGGCTGCACTACCAGCTAAGTACACAACCCTTAGCTGGTTGTCTTTGTCATCTCTTGACCCGTGGAAGCATGAGGTAGGAACTTGTGAGGACCATAGCTATGTTGCGGGGACGCACGCTCCATCCTAGATGCCTACTCACCATTTTGCAGCCCAGTTCACGTCGTTCATATATAACAGGAAAAGGAATTGATCAAGGTGGCTGCCTTGCTGAATGCCGGATGTTACTGAGAAGCTGGAGGAAGCATTATTTGAGATCTTCGCAGACATAGTTCTACCAGTCAGGTATGAGCGGAGTCAGTTCAACAATTGATCGTGAACCCCCATTTGGTTGTATTTGGAAATTGCAATCTGATGGTTCATTTTATCAAAGGCCGCAGAGAGATATGTGTATATGGCGTCTATTTGATGACCGCGTTCCATTTCACGCATGACGAACGATGTAAATACCGTAAGGTTCGTCGCCGTCGCTTGGGCATAAAACCGTGTTGGTAAGGAGAAATAGTCTGTGAATAGTCATGGATCAGCCTTTGGAGAACAATTAGTTCGAATAGCTTGGATACAGCACTTAGTGCAGCAATTCCACGATAGTTGGCGACGGATCGTTTGCATCCCTTTTTGTGTATTGGGAAAACAACCGACTTTTTCCAGCATTCTGGAAACACACCGGTAGCTAATGACAAATTGAAGACCGCAGCCATTATTGAAGAGCGCAGGGGTCAGCGAGTGTGTTAAGGCAACGCCTAAGGACAATTGAAGGAATACCATCAGGACCGCATCCAGTTGAGTTTTTCATCTGCTTCCCGGCTGAAATCACCATATCTCTATGTATAATGAGTGCAGAGCCAAATACAGACATGCGGGGAACATTGTTACTAGCAGCTTCGAGGCCCTCGGCATCCAGAATTTCGTCACAAAAGACACTACTGAACTGATTACGGAACAAGTTGGCGATATCCGCGACAGAGTCAGCTTCATGTATGCCGTCAGTCATAGTGGAGAGTAAACCGATTTCCTTCCGTTGTTAATTCACGAATCGCCAAAAGCTTTTCGGTTTCGTTTTGAGACGACTCTGCAATTGAGACTGATGAGAGTTGTATAAGCTGTTATTGAGGAGTTTGTAATCGTCGTTGGCGCGTGCGTAGATTGTTCTCGCAGAATCGGTGCGATATTTGCTGTGTTGTCTAAGAGCAGCACTTTTAACTCGTTTCAAATGTTTGAGGTCGGAATTAGACCAAGCAGATTTGGGAGGCTTACGGTTGAGTTTCTTAGGCACGAATTGATCAACGGCGTACTGCAAAATACCACACAAAGTCGAGGCAGCAGAATTCGCATCCCCGTTTGCAAGGGTCGTGTTCCAATTCACGCCGGCGAGAAAGTTATTCATTTCCACGAAATCGGCATGGGTGAAGTCATAATAAACGTTTTCGATGTTGTCATAGAAGCTGTACTTAGGATTAAACTCCAGTGTCAGTATCAGAGGGGAATGATTTCTGCAGCAAGCGGTTTTCTTTGACAAGCGGTGTCGGAGCTTAAAGGACGGAACATCTTTGACCCAATTCGTCGCTAACGAAACACAGATCCAGCAAACGGTTAATCGCGTTCGAAATACCTTTAACTTGCTGAAGTCTGGCGGTAGAATAAGCGTCAAGCAAGGAGAGAGAAGGCGGTCTGAATGACGAACAGGAATTGTCTGGATAGCGGAAGCCGTTAGTATCGATGTTCCATGAAATCGTTATGAGGTTAAAATCTCCCACGATGACGATATTGGCGCTGGGTCTCATTTGTGACACGATCCAATCCAATGAAAGAGCGTGCTTTTCGATAAGGCTGCTGTCGCTAACACGATCGGGGGGAATATAGACCACACAGATAAACAGAGTCGCGGTTTTAGTGGTTGAAGATAAATACGTACAAAACGAAATACATTCGGGCATGTATAATGTATAATGATAACAGGGGTGAGATCCAGAGGTATATTATCAGTGGAAGTCGTACTTACTATGGGCTAACAACTGTGGTCAAACAGACTTAGCTCCCGTACGATGAGTATCCTGTACAGACCGCCTTTAAGAATGGTTGTTCTCTAAGGGCATGAGACGTGACGGTTGTTAGGAACGGAATTGGGCGGAGGAAGAACCATGAACTCGCGCAACTTGCTGATGAACCCGGTATTCGGAGGTGGTCCAACCTGGACGCTTACGCTGGGCAGGATGTGTTGCGAGAATGCTGGACAGTTTTTTTTTTTCTATAAAGTGTTTGTTAAGACACAACGTAATTTACGGACAGATCCATCTGCTTGAATCATCATTTCGTAGTGCACTCTCTCTTACGCACTATCCTTATCAGCCCGTCACATCTACCGATCATGATCTGTTGGTCGTTATGGGCAATTCTCGTACTTATATCAATTTTCTACCTAAGATGTGGCCCATTTTGTATTGAAACAGACATTTTTTATTCTTTCAGCGACCCTAGTGGTCGGATTTTTAAACTATGCCATTTTATGTGTTCCCTATAATAATAACAACATAAGAAGTTTTTTTTCGCGGTGCAGTTCGAACGTGTTTCAGAGAAATACAAAATGGAAGAAGAAAGAAGAAAAATAATTGTGCGTAATCATTTGGAAAATCCTTCGTGGTCTGGGCCAAAACTTGCTGAAGTGTTGGGTTTTGAAAAAGTACAGAGAAACTTTGTCGACGAATTGCAAGCCTCAAAGCAAAGCCGGTACTGTCAACTGTCAACTGCGGAACAAAGTCATCAAGAACATTGAGGCAAACCCCTACATCTTAGACCTCGATTTGGCCAAAAAGTTTCGCGCCGCACTCAGTGCCGTGCAACGGATTCGTCTCCGGGAAGGCTTCAAGACATACCATACCTGTAGACAACCAAATAGGGATCAAAAGCCAGAATCCGTGCCAGAAAACTGTATGATCAGGTGTTGACAAAATGCAATAGCTGTCTCCTGATGGATGATGAAACCTATGTAAAGGCCGATTTCAAACAGCTACCGGGACAAAAAATTTACTTGGCTACGGCTCGGGGAGATGTTCCTGCTAAATTCAAGTTTGTGTTTGCAGATAAATTTGCACGTAAATACATGATTTGTCAAGGCATCTGTAGCTGCGGTAGGAAGACCAAGGTTTTCATCACTGATGAGACATTTAATTCAGAGCTGTGCGAACAAACGCGGGATTGCTTTGGGCACCCGGGTGTTGAAAAAGGGGCGGGGGGAAACACGGCGGAAAACCACGCCCCGGGGGGGGGGGTTGGGTATGAGGAGGAGGAGGAAGGGGGTGGGGGGAATATTATAGAAAAAAAAAGAAAAGGGGAATGGGGGGGGGGAGGGGGAGGGGGAATGGAGTCGGAAGAACAGCAGCAGCGCAAAGAAATTTTGCGCACGTACCTGGAAATTCGGATCTTTCTCATCGTGCCATCAGCAGGAAGCTGGGAATGGTACATTCTACGATGTCTCGTGTTTTCACACGATGGTCCTACGATGTTCTGGCCTCGTGCCATTACTCGAAAGGAAAGAGGTTTTGGGGTGGTACAAGGCTAAGGTGGTCAATTTCGTGCCAAAGCATCTCAACCCCCCGAATGCACCGGTGCTGCGGGCAATTGAAAAGTACTGGGCCATCATGAAGCTGGCACTTTGGAAGCATCCTAAGGAAGTGAAATCGGAGGAAGATATGAAGAAAAACTGGATTGCCACGCAAAAAGAAGTTGGTCCAAATGATGTACAGGACCTTATGAGTAGTGTAAAGAAGAAGGTTCGTGCATTAGGATATGGAATTGAAATTGAATAAAACAAACATGGGAAAATATTTAAAACATGTTTTATTTTACTCCCTGATAGTTTGAAGATGATTGGTTTAACGGGCGAATTTTGCCGAATATTTGTGTGTGTCGCAATTTGATTCCGCACACCCTTTACATCATGATGACACGGATATTAAACTTTAATCTATTAAAATGGATTGTCAATTGACCAATTGCAGTTAATGACCTATCGTCATTGCACTGATAAAGCCAGCACATGCGTTGCCCTTTCATCATACCAACATTTAACTGCAGTCTAGCCCCGTTAAAAGATTTGTAAAGAGCAAATTATAGAATTTTCTAACATACTTACTTATCTATGCCGATACAACGTCCCATTAGAACAGCACCTACGTTTCAATGTTGCTCTAGGAAACGAACGAAACTAATCTACCATGTTGAACCAGACAATGCATCAAACGGTTTAACGTTGTCCACATAAACCGGTCGTATGTTATACACTGATTTTCGGAAAGGCTTCTTGATCCAATTGATCAATGGAAAATTCATTACACATTGCTACGTAGCCCAACGTCAACTTTGCGTACAGCCCCATTGGGCTGTCCTTTATAGTTTTTGTTTTATAATTGTTGGTTTTCTATTGAAACATTTATAAGTATACCCTTTTCGGAACACGGTTTCGGATATCCGATATATCTGGAAAAAGATGACGTTCTTCGTTCATTGAAGACATTTTTGAGAAAAGTGGTTGAGTTTCTGAATCCAAAACTGCTAAAATATTCCAAATCGGTTGCATATTATCATAATTATGGTCATTTTAGTTCTTTGGGTAAAAGCGTTCCCTGTCGGCCATTTGCGTAATAAAAAAAATCAGAAGCCCCTCCTCGTGCCCCCCTTAGCTATGTCATCATTATTTCACTCCAGGATGACAAGTATTAACGAGATATGAGATGTCAAAAAGTTTCAATATGCTACTATTAAAACTTAATGAAATATCATGTTCTGAAATCGAAAATAGCAACTTTGTTCCCTGTTGGACACATAACGGTTAACTGAAATTTTATTGCACGAGAATGTCCATAAGGGTTAAAATTACTGCCGCTACTCAGCCCACTTCTGCTTCAATGGCCTCAATTTCTCTGTCCGATCGCGATAAAACAAAAAAGTGTTTTAAATTTGACACATTTGATGATGTAAAACAACGACAGCTTTCACTTGCATCAAAACGGTGAAAAATCCAGAGGGTCTGCAATAAATTTATAATGACCCATTGTATTTTTGCTTTAACATCCGCAAACATCCCCTTGAAGAATTCTAATTTGTAACACGCGTAATTTATCTTCCCCCAGCAAACCGTTCTTTTGACTTTTCATCATTATGGGACTGCCACACTGTGAAATGTGTCAGAGATACATCTCACGAAGAAAGTCAAACACCCAAGAAACGTCCATCTCCGACAACGCCTCCATCGCCTCCCCCGGGCAATGGGAAACTTGCTCTCGATTCGAGATTTATGTGTCACACCCGCATCGTTCTATTGGTGCTGTTGTTCCATTTTGTTTGCTCGTCGTGAGACTTCTTGTCGACCAATTTATGTACTACCAGCGGTGGAATTCGTGAAAAACGACACTTGTTTCAAAGTTTTCCCCGCATCTCCCAGAGGAGTTTCCGTCCGATGTTGGTATAGTGAAAGTGATTCTCGATTAGTTCAAGGTATGTCCAACGCAACATGACTAATGAACCTGTCAGACCCCGAAAAAAGAAAAGGTTTTACTCACTCCGGTTGTGGCAACTTTGGAAATGTGTAACGACGTGAAAATTTGACCCATCCGAATGAGTTTGATGGAGTAAAGTTTTAGTCCGATTATATAGTACTTGATGCCGACATTTTGACTCGTGGTTATTTGTAAGTCATGTCTGTAGTTCAATGAAGATTGGCTTTCACCCTGAAACTCCTTCAAACTGAACAAGAACAAATTACAATGATTTGATATTGTCACTCGTTCTAGAATACGAACTTCACAAATCTCTTCCGCTGTGATTGCTTTATTCAAAGTCACCACAGCGAAATGACACGTCGAATAGGAATAACAATAGATCCAAACCCACCGAACCTGAAAGAGACACTCCAACCGCACGCTGACTGCTGGCTGGTCGCAACTCAGCATATGCCCCGAGCAGTACAGCAATCTCGGTGAATAGAACTGTCTGTGTCGCAGAATCATCAGCAGAGTCGTGTATCGTGTACCATTTAATGGTAAAATGTAGCTCTAAACGCTACCTACAGCTACTAAGGCACGCATACAATACGACTAGAGTTTTCAGTAGCAGCGAGGAAAATCTCATTGGAGCACGTTTTGCGCTAAGCCAGCATTGTGTCACAAATTCCTCAACCTCGCAGATGTGGGTCTTTCGCTCTTATGTACCTAAGCTACACGCACCGTATAGATGCAAACCGTTTCGCATCCTGTGGGTTTCCACCTACATCCGTGTTTTTGAATCTCACCCTAAATGGTAGGTTGGTAAGTAAACACGGTCGCAGAATTCTACTCAGATGTGAGTTTCATTCCATCATATTTAAGTGAAATCGGATCCAATCAATGGAGAGAGCGAGTAAAATCTCACTCGGATATCCTTTTATTCGAACATGCACACTTGAAAAAGTGAAAGTTTTATCAATAATAAAGAATGGAATTTAAATTTGGGTAGTAATTTGCTGCCGTGTATGCAGAGAACGCACGAAGCAGTCATTGGTTTTCGTGAGGTGGATATTTGGAAGTGGTTTCCTATTGTTTTAGGTTCGGGGGGGGCGGGGTGGGGGAGGAGGGTTTTGGGGGGGGGGGGGTTGGTTTTTTTGTGTGGGGGGGGGGGGGGGGGGGGGGGGAGGGGGGAGGGGGGGTGTTGTGGGAGAAAGGTATTTTGTTTTGGTTTGTGTTTTGTTAGTGTGGGGGGGAGTGGTTTTTTATTTGGGGGGGGCCTAAAGGGTGATACGGTCAAAATTTGGTCAAGGGAAAACGCGTGTAAATTGGTGAAATCGTTTATTTAAAAAATCAAATTAAATTTCTTTTTCAAGTTCAATTAGAATAAAATTCAGGAAAAAATATTCAGTTAGGCCTCCGCTTTTCCAAATCCGAATTGCCGGGCCTTACGCTTGACCCCTGCCATCAGATTTTGTACAGCCACCTTGTCCACCTTCTTAGCCGCAGAAAGCCAGTTTGCCTTGAACTGCTGCTCGTCCTTAGCAGTTTTTTTGGTCTTCTTTAGGTTCCGCTTGACAATAGCCCAGTATTTCTCAATTGGGCGGAGCTCTGGCGTGTTGGGAGGGTTCTTGTCCTTGGGAACCACCTGCACGTTGTTGGCGGCGTACCACTCCATGGCCTTTTTACCGTAATGGCAAGATGCCAAATCCGGCCAAAACAGTACGGAACAACCGTGTTTCTTCAGGAAAGGCAGCAGACGTTTATTCAAACACTCTTTCACGTAAATTTCTTGGTTGACAGTCCCGGAAGCTATGAAAATGCTGCTTTTCAAGCCACAGGTACAGATGGCTTGCCAAACCAGATATTTCTTTGCGAACTTTGACAGTTTCGTGTGCTTGAAAATATCTGCTACCTTTCCCCTTCCTTTTGCCGTATAAAACTCCTGTCCCGGAAGCTGCTTGTAGTCGGCTTTGACGTAGGTTTCGTCGTCCATTACCACGCAGTCAAACTTCGTCAGCATCGTCGTGTACAGCCTCCGGGATCGCGCTTTGGCCGTCGTATTTTGTTTATCATCGCGATTTGGAGTCACTACCTTCTTGTAAGTCGATAGTCCGGCTCGTTTTTTGGCTCGATGCACGGTTGTAGACGATACACCCAGCTTATTTGCGGCATCTCGGAGAGATAGGTTAGGGTTTCGCTTGAAACTACCGGCAACTCTCTTTGTCGTCTCAGCGGCTTCCGGTTTTCGATTTCCCCCCGATCCAGACTTCCTGGCTGTCGACAAACGTTCCCCAAACACTTTAATTACATTTGTAACGGTTGATTTGGCAACTTTTAGCGATTTTGCCAACTTTGCGTGCGAGTAGCTCGGATTTTCGCGATGCGCGAGCAAAATTTTGATACGCTGCTCTTCTTGCTTGGACGGCATTTTGACAACTGAAGAGTGATTTCCAAAATCAAAATAGGAGCAACATTCTACACACACACACACCTTCAAAATGAGGGGTGTTCAGGTTTTTTAAATGCAAAATTGAAAGAAATACGTCAAGTTGATATTGACCAAATTTTGACCGTATCGCCCTTTAGTAGGTAAAAGCAAATGTGCATAGGAGATAAAAAGTTCAAATCCCGGTGGGCATAGCTTTTGATGTACACTAGAGTTTGACGGTAGAATGTGTCCTCACGATTCACAACAGTTGGTTTTCAGCTGTAATGTAGTTGAAAGAAATAGAATCGTGTGGACAAATTCTACCGTCAAACTACGGGAACAAATTGTGGAAAAATTGATCTGATGACGATTTTTCAATCCAATACGGAATCGATTCCAGAGATCCACGAAGACCAAATGCCGCACCACGCTCTCACGCTCGACGAGAATCAGTCAGACGGGGTGAGCTGTGACCGACTTCACACATCGACTGAAGAGGTCCCAGTCTATAGATGCAAACAATTTTTGTTTGGTAAAATTTGACTTTACTCATCAACATACTTTCCTTCAAGAGCGACACACTAACTGCAGCGTCTCTCCAACATTTCTAGTCCCTTCTTGTAGAACGACTTATTTTTGACCTCAGAAAAGGCGTTTGTTTCGTCGATTACCTCTTGATTCGAGCGATATCTCTTTCCTGCGAGCATTTTTTCAGGTCTGCGAACAGGTTGTTGTCGCTGGGGGCCAAATCTGGTGAATACAGTGGGTGCGGAAGCAACTCAAATCGTAATTCGTGCAATTTAGCCATGGTAGCCTTCGACTTGTGACACGGTGCGTAGATTTGGTGGAAAAGCACTGTTTTCTTCTGCATATGGGGACGATTTTTTGAGATTTCTTTGTTCAATCGAACCAGTTGGTCCATGTAGCAATCGCTTTTGATGGTCTGGCCTATTTAAGGTAGTCGATGAACAAAATGCCATGCGTATCCCAAAAAATGGATGCCATTGCTTTTTCAACTGATTGTTGCGATTTTGGCCGCTTTGGGCGAGGATCACCAGCTGCTGTCCACTAAGTGGACTGCCGATTTGACTCAAGAGTGTGGTAATGAATCCATGTTTTGTCTATCGTAACCTACCGATGCAAAAAGCCCTTTATTTTTCACCACAACAGCTCCAAACAGGACTCAGAATCATCGACTGGTTGTTGTATTTGGTCCACTGTGAGCAAACGCGGCACTTATTAAGAAAACAGCTTTCTCATGCACAAATATTCATGCAAAATAAAGCTCACGCATTCCTCTGAGATCGTCAAACTGTCAGATATCCCCTGCAACTTAACTTTAGCGTTTGCCAAAACGACTTTGTGGACTTTTTTAATGTCCAGACCGTGGCGCATTATCCATGTCCCTACGACCGCGTTCAAATTCAGCATACCAGTCAATGGTGGTGGATTTTCGTGGTGCAGAGTTTGGATAATACTTATCAAGCCAAGTCTTGCTTCAATGGTATTTTTTCCTATCAAAAAACAATGTTTAATTAAAACGCGAAACTCTTTTCTCAGCGTGACTAAAACCACTGTAGCTTTTGAACTAATAAAGCCTGTCCACCTTAAATTCGGACACTTTTCCTTAAGTGTAGATTTTGTATTATTTAACGGATCGCTGAAACGTTAAGTTTATATGACAGCTGAAAACGCGGATTCTGGGATTTGCTCGGTTTATTTTTAAGTAGTTTTGTTTACATCACTCATTCCTGCGTAAAAAGCAACCTCTGTTTAAACGATTTATAACGTGTAGATTCACGTATAAATTGGAACGTTTGGATTGGTGATACCTCTCAGCGAGTTGTAAATTGGAGTGAAGGTCGATGGAGAATGAGAGTATTAGTTTCTGTCTGCTGTGTTGAACTGAGAGGTGTAATTAGGCTTTTGTTTACATTACTATCGTTCGCTGTGTGATTAATGCATTAATGCATCACGAAAATGAAAACGAAGATATTACTAGAAATTAAAAAGTTGCGATTTCAGTTAATTTCTATTGTTGTGTAATACCTCCTACTAGACGGAGTAATATCGGTCGCCGCAGCTGCACGGCTTTTATCTCAGAAAATTCTTGAACAAGACGATCAGCGTGTAACTCAAAATGATTTGGATTGGCAACGAATGGCACGGGCTCTAATGATGTTAAGTAAAGAAGAGAGAGCAGGTCGAAGTACAAGCGATAGAGTTAGAAAGAAGCGTGATCGGGAAGTATCAGAAAGATCTGGTAACAATCGTGTCCAAAATAACCTCATTAATCGACGATGAAGGCAGACCTACATTCTGCAAAATCTTGAACGTGCTGCATTTCAATGCAACCCTTTGATTGATTACAGTGCGGATATATCAGTCGCCATTGAATCAATGAGTGTAGTTTGTTCTCATTGTAATGCATTGAAGTTCCCAAATGAAACACCAGGATTGTGTTGTGCAAGTGGCAAAGTTACATTGGCAAAGTTACATTAAGAGAAGAATTCATGCCGACATTCAAGGTAATGTTTAAAGAGTTTTCTTGGACATTGAACCTCACCTTACAGCAACACATTTCGTACAATTCCATAAATCATCACATAACAGCAAAAAATTAACAATAAATAAATGGAATTGAAACCTTATATTTTATATTTCCTTCTCCAATTTTCCAATAAATAATTTTATTTAAGGCAGGACAACGTCTGCCGGGCCAGCTAGTCTTAAATAAGTTTTCAATTTAAACATTACGAGTGAAAACCAATCGTTGTGATTCGTTGAAGAAAATTAAATCCTGAGTTCAAACGTCAAACTATGGGAACACGTAAGGTTCACTATTCTCTTATCCTTCAAAACTATTTCTGAAACTTTATTCTGACATTTTTTGTTGTTTTTGATTCGCATGCCCTTAAAAACCATAGCATGGACACGATCTAGCATTAATGCTGCTGACGTTACAGTCATCGACAAAATAAAGTGCCCACTGAATTATTCTTTCAACTTCTTTAAAAAACGGTATGGTTAAATAAATAGAGCGATCAAAATTTTGTCAGGAGTTTGATTTATTATATTCATTTAGAGTTTCATTCGTAAAACACTGAAAAAAAAACAGAACAATAAATTACTAATCGAATGATTGAGTTGAGTTGACATAATCCGTTGAGAAAAAAAAGTGTCTTAAACTTTACTATCGAAGATCAATCCAACGCGTTATTAAGGCGGTCAATAATTTAAGTGTCCTCGTTTCGCCTTTAATACCGTTTGCAGACGTTTCGGCATACTCTTCACTAGATTTTGCAGTTGCTGTGGAGCAAGGTCCTCCCATGCTCTCTCAAGGGCTTCGAAATAGTTGTTTTTGTTTGTAACTCCGGTTTTATCAACGCGGCAATCGAGTTTGGCCCACAAATTCCCGAAGGGGCTCAAATGTGGGCTTTGTGGAGGCTATTCCATGGGCTTGATTTGGCATGAACGAGCTGTTTGCTTCGGTTCGTTGTCTTGCCGGATCACGAACTGATTTTCAAGCCCTAATCAACGATCCTACGATGTAGGAGTCTGCAGTCATAATCTCATCGATTTTCATAAGACCACCCCGCCCCCTCAGCCAAGCAAAACACGCCCAAACCATAAAGTTACCTCTCCCATGCTTCACTGTGCCTTGAATGTCGTTCCTGAAGCTCCTCTCCTGGTCTGCGCCATACACGGACACGACTTTTCTAATTGAAGAGTTCAAACTTGGACTCATCAGTCCACAGAACCTTCTGCCTATTAGACCTGTGCGCCGATCTATTTTGAATCGGCGGCGGCGTGTATGGTATTTTCAAACAGCGGCGTCGGCCACGCCGCGGTCGTCCTTGGAGGCGGCGGTGGCGGCGCGGCATAAATTATCCCCTAAAAATTTCCTTATGCTTATCCCTATTAACTGTTTGGCTTTCTCGTGCACAGTAAAGACTATAGGATCACTCTAAGTCCTAAATTTTGATAGAAGGCGTGTTTATCTGTATGTGTGTGAACAAAGATATGAGACGTAACATTATAGAATTTGTTCATAACAAGTCGACGGGGAATTCGGCTTAGGCTTTGTGCACAAATTACGTAACGCATGAAGGGGATGGAGGGGGGTTGAGCAACCATTACTTATTGTGACATAGGGGGGAGGGGGGATTTTTATATCGTTACGTAACAAAATAACCAATTTGATTAAAAAAAATCAAAATTGAATAACCAATTAGCATCAAAAAAATTTCCTGTGTGCAAGTTATAGTACTAGTTGAGAACTATGTTTAAAAATTCTGGGAAAAAACCCACTTTCAGTACCTCAAATGAAAGCTTTCAATCCATATTTTGAAGGAAAAATATCTAAACTCAGCCAAAACTTTGTTTTTGTATTATTTATCACGTTTGTCATAACTGGAACTGGACCTTTAAATTTTGGTTCCTTTGATGGTCAATCGCATGTGTTTCTTATGGGAGTGGCGATAATAGAAACACTTTTAAGGCCAAGTGGTGCAAAAATTCGGAAATTTTAAGGAAAATGGATTATGTTTATCTTTTGATTTCAGACCAAAGGCAAAAGCTTCGATAAATGGAGACGTACTATTTAAATATGATCTACTAAACGAAAGGTATCTTATGACGATTTGCATCACCAATTGGCGCAATTTTCCATATATGGTACATCTACACGCTGAGCAATATATTGTTTTGTATGGCTTCAACAGATTTTTTTGTTGATACACAGCCTACCCATAATTTTAATTTATTCAAACAATACCGACTTTTTTTTGAACCAACAATATATTTTGTTGTTTCAAAAAGTGCGGCAAAAGAGGCTTCTAATGACAACAAAAAGCACTTATTTGATTGATTTGCATTGATTCGACCAAAGCAGTTGAATTGTAACAAAAAAATATGCAAATATATTTTTGTTTATATTAGAACTATTGAAATAATTAGAAATTTTATTAACCTATCAAAATATTATGTTTTATGAAATAAAAAGTTGTACACTCAGTAGCAAAAAAAGCCGAGCTTCCAAAAAACGTCATGTTCAAACTCCTGAAACTTTGTCAATTATCAACATTTTTGACTGAATTTTTGACAGCCCTATGTATTGACCTCATGTGACCAAACTTTCTTGTTCGTATGGTTTATAAATTTGAAGTTTTGATAACATATGTAAAAAAAGTCGTTTTTGTACATACCAATTTCCAAAATACGTACTTCTGTGATAAATTTAAGTAGCATAATAAAAATTTCACCACAGCCTAAAAAAAAAAGCAAATAATGTGAAAAACATTTGAACTTTGTTTGCAATCTTTATTAATTTTAAGTAACACAAATAAAATGATTGAACTGTTGTCTGGATGCTACAATTTTGAAACAAATGAAAATTAAACATAAAAACAACAACAATAACAGTTTTTGTGATGTTGTTATAACAATTGAGAAAGGGGGGGGGGGGGTCCGTGATCGTTACGTAATTTAAAGAGGGGAGTCTGGTCACGTGTTACTTATTGTTACATAGGTGAGGGAGGGGGTCCAAAATCCCGTTTTTTGCGTTACGTAATTTTTGCACAAAGCCTTATGTCTTTATAACTAAACTTAAGGGCTTACGTTGAAGCATTCTCGACGGCAGCCATTGCCTCCAAATTTAGAATTGATACAACTCAGAATCTGTACTTGATATTGGAAATTTAATCACATCAGTTTGTATGCCTACTTGCTGTGAGCAATCTGATGTAGTTAGATTCGTTTCTCATTCGCTAACAATCGAGATTTATCAATTTGAAATAGCGAACTAAATTTGCGAGAAAGAGAAGGAGATAAAAGATAGGAAAAACACACGGATCAGCAATTCACCTTAACGAAAACTGTTTTTCCAGCGTTCAGAATTCAATTGCCAAGAGACGCTCTGCACATTTCGTAGTTTTCGTGTACGAAAATAGTTTAGTTTCGATCTTTACGAAGATGGCGAGTCAAGTTATCAGCGCTGGCAGAAATCGAATACGATTTCACGGGGAATTTTTTTATAAAAAAATAAAAAAATGTTATTTTTTTTTTAAAAAACAAAAAAAAAAAAAAAAATAATTTTGGGAGTTTTGATTTATTTTTTTTTTTTTTTTAATCTTGTTTTTTTATGTATCGTAGAAAAGAAACAACAATCAATCTGCAAATAGCGTTTTGTAATTGGTTTACTGTTGTAGAACCCCAAGTTCGGAAGTACACCCTCTAGTTTGCACCTTGCGTTGTGCTCTTGCGCTTTTCTGTATTTTTTGGTTCTTTTTTTTTTTTTTTTGTTTTGTTTTGCATTAGGCTTTTTGGCGTTTAATCACCTTTCCCTTTCTGGCACATGCAGAGGAATGATGGTTTGTTTTCCTCCAAATGATTTTCCTTCTTACTTGCACTCCTTTGATCTGAATGGCGCTGTAGTGTGCGTGTGTTAAACGTCAGTAAGCCTAATGTTAATTTGACAGAACATTTGAGAGTGTATTGGTGTAAGCTAGGGTCTTAGGGGCGAACCATTAAGCTTGGGACCGAGCTTGGGACCGATGTGCTAGTACTTCCTGAGCCAAAAACTATATTCATTTCCTTCATGACTATGCACCCGCTGATAGAACACTCTTGAAGTATAAAGAGCGCAATGTATGGAACTAACGAAACATCTTTCAAAAATCTAATAATCTAAAAATCTAAAAACAAAAATCTAAATATCTAAAAGTCAAAAAATCTAACAATCTAAAAATCTGAAAATCTAAAAATCTAAAAACCTAAACATTTAAAAATCTAAATATCTAAAAATTTAAAAATCTAAAAATCTAAAATCTAAATATCTAAAATCAAAAAATCCAAACATATATAAAATCTTGTATAATTTAAAAATCAAAATATCTACATATCTTGAAGAGAAAACTATACGAATTTGAAAAATAAAAATATGTAAAAGTTTAGAAATCTGAAAATACAAAATTCCGAGACTAAAAGAGAAATTTTGAAACTCTATTTATTTCAGACCCCGTCCAGGCAACGAGCTCCATCACTTGATGTTTCGAATCTTTATATGAGACGTCAGTTGAATTATTTCCAGTGAAAACTAGATGTTCTAACATTGATATCAAGCTACTTTATATCAAGTGGTAGAGCTCGTAGTCTGGACGGCACATTACATTTCCTATTATTTTTGACAAAGTTATGATATACCAGAGATCGAAATTCTCACTCAGCTGGGTGAGAACCATGCTCTCTCTCAAGCAGGTTGTCGATGAGTAGCGAACCGTTCACATTCTCCTCTCTCCTTTTTCGCCGATAATTCATTATCCTCTCTTTTGCATATGCGAAAATATCTCTCTCCAAAATTCAACGAAAATATTTTCTCATGTCACATTTTTCACTGAAAACATGTTTCCTAGATTGTATACGAGGAGCAAAAACCGAAAATAAGGCCAAGTCGGTGCACACTGGTACCACCATGGACCATAAATAAAAACTGGTGTATGGACCCTAAATGATGAATAAAGACTGGTGCATTTTCAGGTGTCAAAATGTAAGTGAAAAATAATTATCGGCATCCAGGATTCACTGAAAAAGAAACGATTTATCAGCTACTCATGCGCTCCAAAAATTATAAATCACCGTTGCTTTTCTCGCGAAAACTGCTGTGAGCGTATAAAATTCTCTCGCTTCTCACATTCTCATCTGTTTCTCCAAGCGGATGAAAAAGGACGTTTCTCTTCTCAAGTAGGCGAAAATTTCGGTCTTTGTGAAATACCATTCAGCAAGGTAACCATTGCCCTACCATCCCAAGTAACAATTTCAGTTCTATTCCAGCCGTATAGCACTCCTCCCGGCTTTGTTGATGACACTACATTCAAAACTGTTTTGTCCACCAACACCTCTATGCATCTTTAAAGCCGAAATATGTACAAAGTGGCCCACTCTGTAGACGGTTGTGAAAACAAATTGATAAAACATTTCTAAGACCATAAAGATTTTGAAAATGTTCTAGTGAAAGATGTTATGACCACTTGAGAACCATTATAAAACCTATTGGCCACCATCAAAACCAGCATAGGGCTGATTGGCCACAGCTGTCAAACTTCACGGCGATATCGTGGTTGGTTTTTGTTGTTTTGCTTTGTTGCTCTTCTGATTCATTCAACTGCAAATAATGGCTCAGAAAAAAGTTCTTCTGTTGCATCAAATTATGATTGATATCAAAATATACAAAATAAATTGAGTTTTTTTTTGTAGCGTATCATGCTCCACATCATATGCGCATTTAATTTTATGGTGAATATTGGCACGATGAGAGCTGAAAATTAATTCGCCTTGGAAATTATGCGAGTTTACAACAACAAAAACAAAATTGAAAGAATTATATTCCGTAAATAAATCATGAAACTCCAGAAAATTGATGGAATTCAATTAGGTTATCTAAATGAATACCGAAGTTTGTATCAGATCTACAGTTCAATTGTATTACATTTAAAATTTGGTGTATTTATTTTTTCACATTTCAATTATTTCATATATTTCAACATGGCGATTGCAAGAAATCACAGTTTTTCCAAAAAGCCAATTTATCTTAGCAATGGCTACTATAAAACTATCTGGTCGCTTGGTAGCTTTCCTCAATACCAGTTAGCCGTTTAATGCATTTACTGGAGGCAAAATGGTTTTAAAATGCTTTTTCAACTGACCATAATAAGATAATATGAATGAGTCCTAAAACGGCAATTCAAAACAGCATTTTATGAGTTAATAAAGTCAAAATAAAACCTTTGATAGGAGTAAAAGGAATTTTAGAAGTCAAGGTTTTAAGATCGTTGTAAAGAAGCTGTGTAGGTTCTTATAAACCTGACTAAAATTTGAAACCTATTGGCATATCTTGCTGCCATAATAAAGCCGAATTGATTATTAGTGGCTTTCATAAAACTTTTATAAAACTTAATAAAGCTGGATGGTTTTGGCAATGTTACTTGGGATATTTAATACATAAGTTAAGCGTGGATAAGTGGGTGTGTTTTTTCGCCAGTTTTACTACTATTTTAGTTTTTTCTCTTGTGGTATCTCTACTTGGGTGTTTTTTTTGGTTGGGGTTGGCCGGTGTAATGTGGGGGGTTTTTTTTTTCGGGTGGCGTCAATTTCATTCCTTTAAAATAACATGAGAACAAAATACTTGAACAAGATTCCCGAGTTGGTAGGCTTCCTTAACCATGTTTAATCTCAGGACAATCGGATTTTTGAATATGAAAAACGTATACATAGGAGGGCTGCAAAATGGTGAGTAGCCAACTGGGATGGAGCGTGCGTCCCCGCAACATAGCACTGGTCCTCACAAGTTCCTACCTCATGCTTCCACGGGTCAAGAGATGACAAAGACCGCCAGCTAAGGGTTGCGTACTTAGCTGGTAGTGCAGCCTGGGCACTGTTGTCCTTCTGACTTCAGCTAGATTGAGGAGGTGCATTCCGAGCGGCTGTCCACCAAGGAGGTGCAGCTCAAACAGCGTCTGTCCTGGCATGTAACGGCTGAGTAAGAAACGCTGTATCGCGTCAGCTATACCTTATGAAGCAGTCCCACCAACGCGATGTAGGAAGGTAGCATGCTGAAATCTTACCCTACCACATAAAATGGAAGTATTCTTTATACGGTGTATAATCTCAGATCATCTATGGAATTATGTTGTATAATAATTTTAAATTTGTTGTTTCCTTCGTGGCAATGATGCAAGAGCGTCTACAATTGCAGCTGGAAATCAGTCTACAGACATGCAGACAGTACAAATATAATAGCTACTATCATTTTATATTATAACATCCCTTCACAATATTTTTAAAGCTATTTTCAGGTTCGCATCTATGCATCGTCGTAAGTTCTAGCCCACCTAACCCACGATATGTATTTGAAAAGATAGGATGGTTTTTAATGTATTTTTTAGAAAGGATCATACGACAAATTCTACTAAATAAAATTTCCAAAAAAAGTTTAATAATTCAAAAACTAAAATTGTTGATGATCTCTCATTTTATATTGCACAGATATAAAGAATTATTTATGGGCCCAGTAGAATGCAAGAGTTATCGGAGAATTGAAGTTGCAGTTTTCTTTTCTCTCTCTGTTTTTTTTTGTTTTTTTTTGTAGATTTATTAAGCTACCGTTTTTGGGCAGTAATCATAATCATATGAAACTTATTCCGACTAATTGTTTGCTTAAATTTTCTTTGCTATTCTGCCTGGCTGCCCGTTGATCAACTTTCTTTCATTATATCACTTTGGAAATTTTTGCCATTTCAGCGTTTCAATCATCTAACATCACAACAGAAGAAACAAAAAGTTGCATTTAATTTTTATGTATATACTATTACAATATCGTATTATTTTCATCATATCATCATTATATATATATAAGTATAATCTTATTAAAAATATTTACTCAAAGATTAATAATAATTAAATTTCATTTGCTTCAAGGGAATAAATTCCAGATAGTACAGATATTTTATTTCATTGTAGCTAATGGTGTTTTGTTTTGATTTTTTTTATTTATTTTTTTTTAAATAATTAAAAAATTTTTTTTTTTTTTTTTTTTTTGTATTTATATGTTTTGTATAAATACATATTTTTTTTTTTTTTTTTTTTTAATTAGTTTTTTTTTTTTTTTTTTATTTGAAAAAGTTTCTTATTTTGGGTTATTTTTATTTGTCTGTGGGGGGGGTTGGATATAACAAGCGCATATGTTATATGTAGCATCACTATCATCGCTGCAACATCCACCACGCAACATTTTCTGTATTGCATGATACACACGAAAAGTGCGCCAAAGCTCCTTTTCATTCCTAACAGAATAGTTCCGCCTTTTTGTATTTGAATATTATTGACCATGCTTCCTATTGAATTAGATGACTTGAATTGTATGACAAACTATAAAAGCAGACCTAGTCGATGAAATAAACGGAGTTTTTACAGTTGAAATCGAACGCGCTCTTTTACTTTACACACAAGTGTACCCGACGTATAGTTGTCCCATAATTGGTGACCCCGTGTTCGCGCAATGACGGAGAATAAGCAATTGTCCGGACCCAGCGTTCTACATGAGCAAGATTTTGCAAATGTGGAAACGATCAACTTGCCACGTCTCAACCCACCGGCAATGTCTGCATCGAACATCGAGTCGTACTTCTTATCGCTAGAATTCTGGTTTGCTGCTTCTGGACTGGGCAATCAACACGACGCGAAAAAGTACAACATTGTCATGGCACAGGTACCACCAGAGAAGTTAACAGAGCTGCGATCTATCATAGACGCCACCCCGGCTTCCGACCGCTATCCGTACATCAAGAAAAAGTTAATTGATCATTTCGCCGACAGCCAACAGAAACGTTTACAACGAGTACTTTCCGATATGCCACTAGGAGACATGAAACCCAGCCAGCTCTACAATGAAATGGTAAGCGTCGCAGGTAGTTCGTTAAGCGAACCAGTGCTCTTAGACTTGTGGGCCTCCAGGCTTCCACCCCACGCTCAAGCGGCTGTAATTGCATCTAAAGGCGATGCATTAGAAAAAAAGGCTACCATTGCCGACGCGATCATCGACGCAATGGGTTTTCGTAACATCAACACCATCGGTACTACTTTAACAACGCCAGCCACCGTGCTCGAAACATCTAGCAAATGTAGTATGGAAGCTCTTCATCGTGAAATCTTGCAATTAAACCGGAAATTTGAGCAAATGTTCCAGCCACAAAGAAGCTGGCAAGATCAATCCCGTTCTCGCAGTAGAACCAGAAGAGATCAACGCACTGACGTCCAATCATCATACGACATGTGTTGGTACCATCGAACATTTGGAGGAGATGCACGCCGGTGCAGAAAGCCGTGTTCATTCGGGCAACCATCAAAAGCAAGTCAACAATGACGCCAACCGCAAGATCATGTGATGAAAAAAAGCGAACCGTCCGACACAGCCACGATTTTTCGCCTCAAAATATCTGATAAAATTACCAACCGGTGTTTCCTCATCGATACTGGTGCTGATGTATCGGTCATCCCGAGAGATTCAAAATCATCCCGCATCAAACCAAGCACTGTAAGACTGTTCGCCGCCAACGGATCTCCAATAAAGGTTTACGGAGAAGCATTACTAAAAGTCAGCCTCGGCCTTCGACGTGAATTTTTATGGACTTTCCTCATAGCAGACGTAACCACAGGGATCATCGGCGCAGATTTCATTTGCCACTATGACCTATTGATCGATCTAAAACGCCATCGCTTAATAGACAATACCACGAAGCTTGAGACAATGGCGATGCTTGAAAAAACCAACGAAAACTCCATTAAAACGTTTAGTCGAACATCACCATATTCCGAGCTGCTATCAGAATTCCCATCAATCACGCAGATGTCCCCTCCTGGCACCGTGAGTAAATGCTCAATATCACACCGGATCGAAACAACTGGTCAACCAACGTTTGCTCGCCCGCGACGGCTTGCTCCAGAAAAATTTGTTGCTGCTCGCACGGAGTTCGAAAATTTGATGAAACTTGGAATTTGTCGGCCATCGTCCAGCAGTTGGGCAAGTCCACTACACATGGTGAAGAAAGCGGATGGAACCTGGCGGCCTTGCGGAGATTACCGTGCACTCAACACTCAAACAGTGCCCGATAGATATCCTCTCCCTTATCTGCAAGATTTCACCTCTATTTTGCATGGAAAGAATATTTTCTCGAAGATTGATTTGCAGAAGGCGTTTCACCAAGTACCCATCCACCCCGACGACATACCAAAAACTGCGATCACGACCCCGTTTGGTTTGTTTGAATTCACCCACATGACGTTCGGACTGCGCAACGCTGCTCAAACCTTCCAACGACTCATCCACGAAGTTCTACGAGGGTTGGATTTCGTATACCCATACATTGATGATATTTTCATCGCGTCATCATCCCAAGAGGAACATCGCGATCATCTTCGTCAAGTGTTCAGGCGACTTGAACAGTATCATCTGGCCATCAACGTAGCCAAATGTGAGTTCGGTAAAAGTGAACTAACATTCATTGGTCACTCAGTTTCACCCGAAGGAATAAGTCCATTACCCGAGCGAGTAGAAGCTGTGCGCAATTATAAACGGCCAACCACAGTGCAAGAGCTCAAAAGCTTCCTTGCTGTAATTAATTTCTACAGAAGATTCCTCCCAAACGCTATCGTAGCACAAATGCCGCTACTCGATATGACTACAGGAAATAAGAAAAACGATCGCTCGGTACTAATCTGGACAGATGAAACCTTGTCAGCATTCGAAAAATGCAAGCAACAACTTGCAAATGCAGCATTATTAGCTCATCCTGCACGAGATGCTGAGCTATCTTTGTGGGTCGATGCATCGAATACAGCAGCCGGTGCCGTACTGCATCAAGTTGTTAACGGCCACGTTCAGCCCCTAGGTTTCTTTTCCAAAAGGTTCGATAAGGCACAACTAAGGTATAGTACCTACGATCGAGAGCTAACGGCGATATACCTGGCAGTGCGACACTTCAAATACATGTTAGAAGGTCGAAACTGTCACATATACACCGATCACAAGCCGATCGTGTTCGCATTTCAACAGAACCTAGAAAAAGCATCTGATCGACAAGCACGACAATTAGATTACATCGGCCAAATCACCACAGACATTCGTCATGTAGCTGGTAAGGAGAATTGTGTAGCAGATCTACTCTCTCGAATTGCCGCTGTTCATGCTGTCCCAAAGGTTGACTTTAATGCCCTCGCCACCGATCAAGAAATCGACGACGAATTAACTGCGATTCTGGGAGATAAAATACAAACCTCATTAAACCTAAAACAGTTTATTGTTCCAGGATCAAATTTACACTTGTATTGCGACTGCTCTGGGAATCGCATCAGACCATTCATTACCAAAAAATTTCGTCACCAATTTCTTCAAGCAACCCACAATCTTTCACATCCAGGAACGAGAGCAACAGCCCGATTGATGGCTCAGCGATTTGTATGGCCAAGTATACGAAAGGACAGTATCGCTTATGCCAAACAATGTGAACCGTGCCAACGGTCTAAAGTGTCGCGCCACACCAAGTCACCTCTAGAACGTTTTGCTTTGCCTGACGATAGATTCAGCCACATAAACATCGATATCGTCGGACCTTTTCCACCGAGCAACGGCCACCGATATTGTCTTACCATCATTGATAGGTTTACTCGTTGGCCGGAGGCAATACCTATTCCTGATATGACGGCATCCACCATTGCTCACGCTCTTGTCACTGGATGGATTTCTCGTTATGGCGTACCGAAACAGATTACATCTGATCAAGGACGACAATTCGAATCGACCCTCTTCAACGAGTTGTGTCGAACGTTTGGGATTACTCATTTCCGAACTACACCGTATCACCCTCAGTCAAATGGTATTATCGAGCGATGGCACCGAACATTGAAAGCTGCGATTCTTTGTCACAACCCCGATCGATGGACCGAGTATCTTCCGATGATACTACTCGGGCTGAGAACCATCTATAAAGGGGACATCAGTGCATCACCGGCAGAAATGGTTTATGGGACGACTCTTCGGATTCCCTGCGAGTTTTTTGGGGGAAAATTCTCGTATCACAACTACATCTGATTTTGCGAATGATCTACGAAATGCCATGCTGAAAACTGCGACCACCCGATACAGCTTGGCATGAGAGTGGTAATGTGTTTGTGCACCCCGATCTCAGCGGCGTGTAAAAATGTGTTCATCAGAAATGATTCAATCAGACCGTCGCTATCACCACCTTACGATGGACCCTTCCCGGTGCTTGAGCGAACCAATAAGCACTACAAAATAAACGTCGGCGGCCGTAATGTGAATATTTCAATTGATCGTCTTAAGCCCGCATACACAACAGAAGATCAACAGCAGCCACATCCCGAGTGTAATCGTCCAGCTTCAACGACGTCGACTGATCAAGCAACGAAGGTTACTCGTTATGGGCGGCGTGTGAGGATTCCAAAGCGATTCCAATAATCGTCGGCTTCTCTAGAAGGGGGGTACTGTAGCATCATTATCATCGCTGCAACATCCACCACGCAACATTTTCTGTATTGCATGATACACACGAAAAGTGCGCCAAAGCTCCTTTTCATTCCTAACAGAATAGTTCCGCCTTTTTGTATTTGAATATTATTGACCATGCTTCCTATTGAATTAGATGACTTGAATTGTATGACAAACTATAAAAGCAGACCTAGTCGATGAAATAAACGGAGTTTTTACAGTTGAAATCGAACGCGCTCTTTTACTTTACACACAAGTGTACCCGACGTATAGTTGTCCCATACCTATTGGTCCGATATATTTATTTTATCATATTATTTTTTTATATATCCCTGTGTATATTTTAGGGGGGGTTTGGGGTATTTTTTTTGCGGGGGTTGGTAGGGGCACCCCGGTTTTGGGCCCTTCTACCGGGGTTGGGGATTTGGTGGGGGGTATTGGTTTGGTTTTAGGGGGGGTCAAGCCAAGGGGGAGGGGGGGGGCTACCATACATACATAAACATGAAAAACGTATACATAGGCATGCAACCTGACGTTACCTTGTTTACCTGAGAAATTCTAAGAAAAAAAAATTAATTTGGTATAATAAAAATTATTGGCGGGTACTCGGTGGGGGGTTTTATTGGCCTTTTCTGGCAATTTACCGGCTTGTTTTGTTTGGTTGGCTGTGGAAATTTGGTAGGAGGGGGGGGAACCATTTTGGAAATATTTTGGGGCAGGAAATTTTTTCGCAAGATGGTTGGTTGGTTTTATTGTGTGGTAATATGTATGTTCGCGGGGAGGTTTGGTAAGGGGGGTATTTTTTGTTGAATTATTGGGGGGGGGGCGGAGTGCGGTGCGGGCGAAGAAGGGGCGGGGTGAGACGCACGAAGGGTGTTTTGGAGTTGTTTGATATATGAAGTAGTAATGGAGGGTAATGGGGGTGGAGGTGGGGGGTGTGGTTATTAATGGGTTGATTGATGGTTGATTGGTAATTTGTGATAAATTGGATAAAGTCGATGAGAGTTGCGTGGGTGACGTGGTGGTGGGAGTGCGGTGGGTAGGTCGAATTGTGATTTGGTTGATAATATGAATGGTGGGTGGATTTATTGATTGGTAAGGTAGTGGAGGTGTTGGGATTGGGTTGGGGGTGGTTGGGGGGGGTATCGGGTGGGATGTCGTTGTGGTAAGTTGGTTTTAAAGGGGTTGAAGGGCTGAGGGAGGGGGATTGGGGGTTATTGGCGGGGTGCCGGGCGGGGGCGCGGCGGGGAGTGGGGGGTGGGGCACTATAAAATCGTCGGCGGCGGCAGCGTGGCGCGGCGGCGCGTAGATCTACTTCCAATGCTATATGGGCTTATCTGCATGCTCCCAAGCTAATTTCAGCCTGTTGGCTTTATTAGCTTTGCTGATTAATGGCAATTTCCAGGCAGGCTTGTTTTTCAAACAATGCTCTGCGATTCTCCGGCGCATTGTTCGATCGGTTATTGATGGCTGAAGGGTTTCCTGTATCTCCCTGACAGCAATTTTTGGGTTTTCCCTAACTTCCCGCACGATTTTGGTGTATCCGTTTTGCGTTTCCTGCCTCTACCGGGGCGATCCATCACTGATCCAAACGTTCAATCCTTAGCCATTTTTTTTTTCCAACAGCTGCTTAGCTGATGCCGTACTTTCCTGCGCTCGGAAAAAAAATCCGTGCCCAGATCCGTGAACTGCAGTCATGAATTCGAGAACAAGCAAAAATACACCGAGAACTGAATCACGTTATCATGAACTGAATAACGTTTAAAAGGGAGAAATCTTAAAAACGTGAACTAGTTCACAGTCCGTTTTGATTTTCGGGAACGCTTTTTTTTCTGTGCGATAACCCACTGAGATTCTCAATTTTCCACACCTCGAACCACCGGTTTACGGATGCTTAAATGGATTGATTTTGAAAGCACTGCGTTTTCCACGACTTCAACGAAAATTATATCAAAACAACGTGAACGTATTACAAAAGCACAACAAATAAAATGTTTTGAATCCAAATGTCAAAACTCACCAAATCGAGGGGTCGAGGGAGCATGCGAAAGATTTACAAGGTTTTTATAAATAAGCACTTTTTTATGTCACACCTTATTCTGCTAACCTCAATAACATGTATTTTTTTTATAAAATCGAGGTTTGCTTGTTATAAAATTCTAGTGAATGTTTTGAATTAGTTATATTTATTATAATTATAACTTTTAATTTTAAAAATGTATCATTTGTTTCATTTGAGAAGTTTTAAGAAAGTGTTTGTTTAAATTATGAAGGGTGGGCACTTTATTTTGCCGATTACTGAATAGTGAGTGGAATGAACTCACAAGAGTAGTGAAATGGTATTGCTCAATCGTTAAATCAACTAATTTTTGCCTGTACCATGTAAAGAACCAATGAATCTAAATTTTCTTTGTGATGTAAATATTTGAACAGGTAAAATTGTATTTATTTCCATTAAAAGTACCAATCCCCTCAACTACAAACATTAAAGTTGAAGTTCAATCAAAAACTTATTAATTCTCGAATTGGTGAGTAACAGATGATGGTTATGGACAATTTATCGACAGTCAGCGAAGCACATTCAAAATTAAGCATAGAAGTTAAAAATTCTGGATTCACCATCAAATGTGTAATGGTTTTTATTTTTAACCCATCGAAGCCAGTATGGTTTAATAAGTCTTCCTAGAGATGTCCGATATGATGATGCCTCCTGGTGCTGCTACAATTTCAAGTACAGCACTCAATTCTAACAGCTAACAAAATCTCTCGCGTAAAACGAATTCCATTTGCAAACATTTACACAGCAGGGCAATATTTGTTACAATTTCCTTTCTTAAACAGATGTTTAAACAAATTCCGTCCGTCTTCCCTCCACATAGGCAATCAGGTTTTTGCTGTACAAAAATATCATCATAATCTCCTTCTAGTAGAAACCTTATCTACCAGCGAGCTATCAAGCGAACTACAGTGTTTCATGCCCGTCTACAAACGCACGTGGGACGTGGGTGTTGTTTTATGCAAATTTTCCATCCCATCGATGTTTGAAAACGACAACGACGACACCGTCGACCATCGACCGACGCACCGTTTAAACCGGATTGCCGCACCAGCTAAAGCTCACTTGGACCACACCGTCAACATTGCCGCTGAGAGAGCCACCACTGCAGGGCACCCGTGTGTATATCTTACAGGATGCCGACGTTCCGAGGATTGGATTCTTGTTTGTTTGTTTTTGTTTTCCTTTTTTTTCCTCCCGTTTGTCGATGTTTTTGTCGGGAAGGCCGACTAGAAATCCTGCCCGAAATTAACTTTTTTCATTATGAATTTAACATGTTGATTAAACAACAGGCTCCCCGGCCCGAGAGAGACAGGCGAGCACAAAAGCCCCAGTGAGTAGTGGAAACGGATTTTCCTCCTTTTTTCGTCGTTGGAGATTATGTTTTCAAGGGTTGCGTATCCGTTGCTCTTATAATGCCTACTGAATGGAAAAGCACAAAACATGGATGGTTATTTCTTTTGCTTGCGGTTGAGGAGAGCTGAGTTCATTTTGGCAGGGTAAAGCGTTTATAATTCCGCTTGTTTCTAGCCGGAAAACATGCTCCTATTATTCCGCTGTGTGCTCTAACCTGCTGTTGAGAAAAAATATGCAATGTATATTTGCGCGTTGTAGGTAGGATCATGAAGACCACCCATCGAATGGTACGTTGGGAAGTAAGGTCTTCCTAATATTTAGTATTGCTGGAAGGAGTTGAATCATAATCTTATACCCATTGTACTTGTTTAAAAAGGAAACATGTTTTTATTTTAAAAACATGTAAATAGGGAAGCGGAACCTATCTTGAGCTCAATAGGCAGACCTCCAGTGGAAATCGGTGAATATGCACTGGATACCTAACACTGAGTACACAAGTTATTCCCAATTTATTTGTTCACTTACCGTTAATCGTTTAGCAACACACAAAACATTCGATTCTGATCATTTTCTTCCAATTTAATACGGAAAAGTGGCCACTGCTATGTATCTATTTTAATAATATCACGAAACACATTAATCCCATCTGTGTACATATGTTAATCGTACTGATTTTAATCAAGAAAAAATAAACAAGGTAACGCTTTCCACTACTTTGGGCCACTTTTTGCCCACTTTGATTGCGCGGTGTGATTCTATAAGTGCGACAACGCGAATACAAGTCCGATCTAACGTTGAGTCGTGTCTGGGAGGAAGCTCTATATAGTACATATAAAATGGTACACATAGCTTTAGCACCTAATAACCTCAATAAACGCTTGCACCTTAACGTCAGCACTTTTTATCTACCTCTCTCACTCTTTTGATACGCCCTATATAGCCATCGCCTGGCCCTCAGAAAGTGTCAGTTATTTGCGGGCATTGTTTATATTTTTTTTTATGAGATTAAATAAGGTCGTTTAATCGTCTACAACGCTGTAGCACAAGTACACATAAAACAATGGGTCTGTTTAATGACCAACTCGAACTAACTCGGAGTATCATGCTAACTCTTTTTGGCATCAATCCCTGAACGAATGCCGAAAAGAGACAAAATAAGAGGTTGCGAGTCATCGCTAGCTGGTCATTAAACAGGCCTAATATCTCACTCTCAGCACTTATAACATAGGGTATGTGTCCCTTAACTCAGCCTATAATGCAACCATCGATTACATTTTTTATTTTTATCTTAAAGTTTTGAGGCGGTAGTGAGATTCATAGTTATTTTGGTGCGATGAGTTGGTGAGAGTTGGGGTGTTTGTCAAAAAGATACACACTATTTTGGAGTCGAAATCGAGGGATGGTTAGTGGTCTATCAAATTGGGTTTTGGTCTTTGTGTTTTATTGTGGGTTTTCTAATTTTATGAATTAAGGCATTGTCAGATGTATTCACTTTACTTAACATAGAATTTCACAAAACAAACTAAAATAAAACTGCTTCGAAACACTTAAGTGATGTTCATATATGATTTATCAGCCATTCTTTAATGAAAACATTATAATTCACTATACAATGATTTTGTTACTTCGGTTTGTGTTTAGATGAGCCACTTGAATATAAACAACTGCAAACTCATGCGTTTCCACTTTAAATTTACCAATAATAACCTTTTTACTAAGTTATTGGTACAACAGGCCATAGTTGGGAACATACAAAAAAATATGTCCCCAACATTGGGTCTACGATTTTCTTGTAATGTCATTGTTATTTTAGCTTTGTGAACAGTAAGTTTGTAATGTGTAACTATTTTCTGTACATCCAGACTGCATTACTCGCTTTATCGATTCAATTAAGCCAAATTTAGATCACTTGAAGATCGTGTAGATCATCTGTTCAGCTTAACCAGCGAAATCATGATGCCCCAAAAGTTAAAAAAATGGAAAATTACGCGGAAGTGAACAACTATAAGTTGATTAATATTGTCTCAATTGCTTCGGATTACATCGGTCATCCTAATAGCAACATGATTTTGTTGATTATCGCTAAATTAATGACATATTTGGTACACAGGCCGAATGAAGGTGATAGGCTAACATTACATCCCGTTACCCTATAGGTTATATTGCGCACTTTGCACCTTACTGTTTCGCAATTAATTTTAAGTGCAGAACCGTTAACGAAAGTGCTGGTTTGCATTCAATCGTGTCGATGTCTTCGGCGCACTTTTTCTTCACTAGCCGTTGCACAAGTGCGCTGAAGACAACGACACGATTTGAGACAATCCCGCACTTATAAAATGTAAGCTCGGAGTCCAGTGGTGAGCGAAATGCGCAATATTGGTTGAGCATCTTTGGGAAACATGGGATATTACTATTAGGGTTCATTGGTTCTCATATTCAAGGAGGACTAGATCAATACGACGAATTTGTAGTGCAAAGATAAGAAATCGTGTTGAAAATCTGACTGCTCATTATTTTCACGAAATTTAAGTCTCCGAAACGTTTTTGTAGCTTTTAATTATACTCAAGACCTAATTTTATTTGCCAGGATTATATATTCTTGATGACTGCGTCCATTTATTGGAGAAATTTAGCATATTTTTACGTTTGAAGTTGGATGACTGCAGAATGTGATAAATATATGTACTATGGTGAGCAAAGGTTCCGCTTCCCTATTTGACAACACAAAACTACAACGATAATTTTTTTTTCTTCACTTCACCAAAAGCAATCAACAATTTTACGAATACATTTAAGAGAATCCACATTCTACATTATGTATTCTAAGGCTTACTTCGGCCTTTAAAGGCAAGGAAAACTTTGTTTGCACAGATGCGATGCGTTTTCGTCCAGAAACCTAAATCCTCAGCTGCCGAGCTTTTAAAGGGTGTAAAATTAAACATAATCCCACATTTGCATCCATTTTAAGCATACCATTATCATTCGAAACCACAGCTTCCATTATGACGATTTTGCTCTTGGGGATTTTTTCAAGTTCCCTACCCAACCCAACGTTCAAGCGTTTGGTGGGTTTCGATTGTGCTCATTGTAGAAGCTTTTTGATTCGTTAGTACTAAGCTTGAAGCGTTTCGATATAAAATGTAACATAATACTGTTTTGCTTGCCAGTATTGCACCAACATCAAAATTTTCACAACTGATATTTAGTGCCAATAAGCTCTGCCTTGATCATCGGTTACGATGGGTGTGATGGATGGATTGTGATTCTTAAATTGATTTCGAAGCTGTTTGGGAATACTTACTACGGATTGCCGAAGCTAAAACGTCACTCTGTGGAAATTGCTTTTCTTTGCTCCAGGGTTCAATATAGTACCGTTACGTGGAGTGAAATTAGACTACTGTTTTAATTATTAAGAATGGTACGAAATGGAGAAATATGCTGCAAAGCAAGATTGCAAATTATTCATATATTTTACTATCATAAATTTGTATATTATCTGCTGTTATAGTTGTAGGATAAATGTACTGATTGGACGCAATTGGGTCAATGTCACCTCATTCGGTGGTAGTTCACCACTGAAAAGAATATGCCAATGTTTCACAGTCTCAAAAACATTTGCAAATGGGGGAAATACATACTCATCAGGGAAAGTTAAATTACTTGTATCGAATCCAGACTCTACCATGTCTGGTACAAAATTTATGATGCTCCTGTATGTACATCACAAACTAATGAAGAACTTATCCTCCGGCTGCAATCTTGATGATTGCAATCATGTGAATAAACATTTTCATTTAAAAAATTTCCCCACAAAATGGGATTTCACCGCGAGGCAATAACGTACAAAAAATCTAAGGGTGCCATTTTGTAGATTTTAACTAAGCTTTAAGGAAAAAATACAAGAAAAATTATTCGTCAGCTTTTTGGATCACACGTTGCCTCCCCACCAAAGCATATAATCGCGATTTACTAAAAAAAATGGCATATTTTTAATCGATTACTATCATCTATTAATTGCATAGTGTTTAACATTAGCATTCTCCTTGTAAGTGGGATACTAGATAGAAATTAATACTACGGAAAAATAATCAAAATTTACCTAATCGAAATTTAGCGTGTCTGTTCAACTATCTACCATTAAATCAATTATTAACGGTATTGGATACTGCTTCAATACCATGCTAGTTGATAAATCAATTGAATAATTTACAGTTCACGTTCAAAATACCGAAAACTAGTGTAAAGCCCCCGGAGTGGACGTGCATAGTTGGATGCATTGTCCAGCTGAAAACGATTTCGCCATTCGCGTCGTTCTCCATATGACCGATCAAAACATCTTCGAAAAGTTCCAAAAACATGGTGCAATTCATCCGGGTGGAAATGAAACAAATGGGATGCTTTGCATAGTAAGATAAGGCACCTTAAACTATCAAACTTCCACACCTAAAGTTTTGCACGATCTCACGACACCAGTCTGATTCAAATAATCTTCTTCTTTCTTCTATAGCATTTCAAGCTTATTGCTTTCACAATTCGCTTTTTGCTTGCTCTCAACTTAGTGTTCTAAATGCACTCCCCCTCAGTTATTAATTGAGAGCTTTCGATGCCAAGTACCATTTTTGCATTAGTATGATTTTGTGGCAAGTACAATCATACGCTACACGCCCAGGGAGTCGAGAATTTTTCCTTAACGAAAAATTCCTAGTCCAGACCGGGAATCGAACCCAGCCACCTTCAGCATGGTGTTGCTTTGTAGCCGTGCCTTTACCGACTGAGCTAAGGGAGGACCCATGCTTCAAATCATGCCAGTAGCAATTGTAAAACTCCAGTCCGTGTAAATTAAAGTTCTTTTCGTCAGGAAACACTACATTTCACCATTCAGCCTTCTAATAATGTGCTTCCAGGTGATTTTAAGCCGGTTTTGCTTATGAGTGAGGTTACGCTCTGGCTTTGGCCTTGCAGTTTATTCCATTTGATGCTCGGCTGTTCGTTCAAAATCCGGATTTTATTTCCGGAGGGAGGGTACATGGTTCGCGATTCAACTTAGGCTTTCTTCTCGATCTTTTTGTGCAGCAGAACGGCCTGAAAAGGACACCACCTCGTGCAATGGTCACACCGGAGAGAAGTTTGTTCAGCTCCTCGTCGTTGACAATGGCCAGCTGCAGGTGACCAGGGATGATTCTGGTCTTCTTGTTTTCACGGGTGGCGTTTCCTGCCAACTCGAGGGCGTGGACAGCGGTACCAACGTGCTTGGCTTAGTTGCCCTTCCGGAGCAGACGGTGAATGCGACTGACTCGGAACTGCAATCCTGCGCGGTACTAGCGAGACTTTGCCTTTCCTGTAACCACACGTTCCTTGTTAGAAGAGTGTGCTGGACGATTTGACGGTGCACAACCAAGCGTTGATATGTACATATCACTGAACGCTGCAAGCCATGCTGGGTTTCTTTTATATAACGGCGTCGGGTACCATTGCATGAAAGGAAGACGGTGAGGAATGCGAAACAAATTTTACAAAAGGAGAGGGTTCTCAATTGTTGCGCCAGACACCAGTGTGGGAATGGAATCATTAGTATTCATTACCGCGATAGTGGCGCAAGTTGAATGGTTTCGGAGGTTAAACTCGCATCTTTTCAACTAAGGCCAAAAACCCCATAAAAGAGAGTTGAGATATTGACACACTTACTTCTGAGCGTTGCATCTAGAAACTGCAAAAATATTATAGTTTGTTAATATGCATAACAATTATAGTTTGTTTACATTAGTCAGAAAAATAAAAGCTAACATTTGATACGGAACTTATTCACAAAAATTACAATTATTCACAAAATAGGTGAATTGGAACTAGTAAAAAACATGGAGTGCAGATAACGCAAAAGTCCATAGAAAAATCTCAGAAATGAAACCAAAACTTTCTAGTAGCCACAAATTTTTTTAACGTTGCAGTTTGTCTGAAAACGCCTTGGATTTTGTTTCCAGACCATAAGACAATAATAATCTGAACTACGGTAACGGTAGGTCGTGGTGGCCCGGAGAGGTTTTTTTGTACTTGCCCGACAAAACATAAATTCATTTAGTCTGCGATAGGAGAATACTGTGCATTTAGTAAATTTACTCAGAAATATCGGCATTATTAGACATCACCTTATACTTCCGTAGTTTCCAATAGTTTAATGTTGAAAATCAAAAGTTTTGAATATTGATATTGACGCGTAAAAATATTTACGATCGATTGGGCCGAACATTTTGAAAATGTTTGCAGAAACGACTGAGACATCAACGCTTAAAACCTGACCGCTTTTCGTGACGGTCGCAATAGTTTTTTTTTTAAAATTCTACCGCAGTGTAGAAAATAAAGACGTAGTCCTACGTCACAAAAAAAAAACGATTTCATTTGCAACTCGGCTTAATGAATGTCTAGGGTAAAAATATTTGAATGTTTACATCCGTCGTTATGAGTTTGATGCAAACTGTATTCTTCTTACAAAGGTGATTCAAGTACACTATCACAACGATCAAAAATATCTCAATTGAGAACAGATTTTGATATATTTTGTAAGGCATTTGAAAAAAAGGCATAGTGTTCGGCTAAAGGAATGTTTATCACTGTAATATATTGTTTTGTGTGATTCTTCCACCTTCTATATGGAAGATTTTTTGATTCCGAGAGCAAAATAAGCAAGCATTACATTAAATTGGCTTGACTAAAATTTGGTCTGAATTAAAGGCAAATTCGAATGACATTGAAAAATAAATCTAAACATGGGTGAATCGAGATCCAACATAATACTTGTTTTAAATATGTATATATATAAAAAAAAAAATTGTTTTAAATATAAAAAAATAAAATAAATGAAACCTTTAAAAACCACAATAGGTCAGCAATTTGATCAAATCCCGAGTCTTTTATTTGTTTATCCATGATCAAATGATTAGATTTATAAATCAACTGCATTGACCTGTGCATTGAACGATTGATTAATCAAACTTGATTGTATCAATAACAGAATAAGACTGGGTACTGATAAGGTTTGATTTGACACAGTATTTTGCAACTTTTGACATCTGGAATCAACAAAATTTTCCTGTTCTTGATGAAAGGTTTAATTTTCCTTTATAAAATACTGGCTCTGGACCGCTGGATGGGTAATCACGTAGTTTTTTGACAAACTCTATGTTGCACATCTTAAAAGCTGGCTAAGAAGATAATAATTCGAATACCAGACTGATAATTTAACTCACGTCAATTGATTCTCCGTTTATCATGCATTGAAAGATCACATCACTTTCCAAAAGTGAATCCAGATCTCCCTGCAGTACATTCTTTGGTCTCTAGTTGCTAAGATATGCGCACAGCTAAATCTAGCCAAAGAAAAACTCGCAGTATAATATTATTTCTGTTTATATCTAAATCAAAAAATAAAATCATCGTAGCATAAGGTAAATTTATAACTCATTAACATCAAAATATTATTATTCGGACTTGTTTTTTTCCGTATGCTCCAACTTAACGCTTGATACCATCCATTAAGTTCTGCCCAGTGTCCTCAGTCACCTGTCTGGAAGCATTTTTCCACTTTTAAGCAAAATCTTTCTCATTATTTGCCTCTCCTTTCGATTTCACAAAGTTTCGCTTCACAATGGCCCAATATCTTTCAATTTGCCATAGTTCTGGGGTGTTCGGAGGATTACAGTCCTTTGGTAAAATGTTGACGTTGTTTCCTGCACCACTTCTGAGCCGCTTTACCATAATGGCAATTCGCCAAATCAGGCCAAAACAACACAGAACTAGTGTGCTTTTGGACGGCCGTGGCCGTAAATGGTGGCCGTTTTTGCAGACACTCGTTGACGTAAACTTGTTGGTTAATCATATCTTCAGCCGAATTCCCGTGTTCAAAGAGAAATATCAAAAATGTCTTCAAGAAAAGAAATTCTCCTAATCTCTTTCTCTTCAACCAATTTTCTTCTCTTTCAATCGAATTCCGAAACATTGAAGAGAAAGAGAAAATAAGTATTTCGCTTGAAGAAAAAAATGTGCTTTTCGTTATGACCGCTAGATGGCATTAAGAAGTTTTTTCTAAATTTTTTTTAAAACGGTCTGTTTTTTTATTTTTTTTTTTGGGTGCTTTTTTTTTTTTTGTTTTTATATTTTGCGGGGAATTGGTTTTTTTTTTAATTTTATATAAATATTTGTTTGCTGGGGCAGGTTCGCAATTTCCGGTGGAACTTTTCTGGGTAATAAATCGGGTATTGGCTGTGAAGTAGCTCTATACTAGAGCTGCTGCTATGTCTCACTAGGCGTCACTTTTCTTTTATAAGAACTACTTTTACTGGGGAATGGACTTTATTCGCACTTTAACTGGTTAGAATACAATTTGGGAGACCCTATTGGTATCTAATACTGGATTTGGAATGATTTTATTTAATAATTTGAGTTGGAAAGAAACCTTATCATCTACTACAACTAGTTGAGATTTGAATCCTATCTTATACATTTATAGCACTACTAGGACTATTTTGTGCTAAATTGTAGTACTAGATCAGGTGGGTTCGGCACGAATCTATAGATACAAACTGAGAACTAATTGAGAATCAACAGTCTATTCTTAATAACATAGTTCAAACTACGCAAGTAAAACTACGCCAAGTGACTCAAACGGGTACGTATAAACATTAAATGTCTCAAAAGAAAAATTTTGAGTTTTAAATTTAAAACGGGGTTGGAAAAAAGGGGGGTGGGGGAAATTATTAAAAGGGCCATTGGGGGGGGGGGGGGAAAAAGGGGGAGGGGGTGGCGGGGAGGAGGGATGGGGGGGAAGAAAAAAAAAAAAAAAAGGTGGAGGGGGGGGGAGGGGGTGGGAGAAGGGGGGTTTTTGGGGGGGGGGTATTGGGTGGAAGTAGGGGGGGAAAGGGGGGGGGAGCGGGGAATATTGTGTTATTTGTTTTCCCTTTTGCTTAAAGGTTTTTTTTCTATTAGACTCTGCCAGTGGATTTCGATGACGACGAAGAACTACCTGAGCATTCACAGAACTATGGATGCAGTTCAGCTAGCACCGAATTCCACGATATCGAGTACTTAGATGCTAGTGCTAGTGGAGCACATTGTGAACCAAATGCGAGTACGGCATCGTCAGAAATACCACCAGAAAGTGCGTATACTGAAGCAACTCCACGCACCAGTCAAGAAACCAGTGAATCAAGCACACGTTCAAAAGCTACTGTTGATTTTTTTCCACTTTGTGATCTAAGGAGTGTATCGAAAATAAGCTATCCACAAACTTTCTTTCAAATTATGTTGAAAACCGATATTTTATTCATACAAAAAATTGATCCTTATTGTACGAGGTTAAACTTGAACATAATGAAGACCGAATGAAATTTAAGTTATTCCTTCATGAATTTTCGAACTTTGGATCGAATGCTCTTCATCAAGTTCCGGACAAGTGTTGCATCGCATTTTTTGGACGCTTGAGCCCAAATTTTTTTGAACTCCTGCATGTTCCCAGCTGCCTTACCAGTCTTCTTGAAGACCCTCTTCACGATTGCCCAGTAACGTTCGATGGGTCGAAGCTGAGGGCAATTTGGTGGATTGATATTTTTCTCAACGAAATCTATACCCTTTTCCGCAAGCCAATTGAGAGTGGTTTTGGCATAGTGAGCCGACGCTAAATCCAGCCAAAACAGTGGAGGTGTACTATGCTTCTTATATAAAGGCAACAATCTCTTCTGGAGACACTCAGATCGATAGATTTCCGCATTTATAGTTCCGGTAGTGTAAAAAATGGTTGACTTCAAACCACAGGAACATATTGCTTGCCATACCAGTACCTTTCGACCGAATTTCTCCACTTGAATCGACCTGTCCGCATTGCTCACATCCTCCCCAACGACGGCAGTAAAGTATTGTGGACCTGGAAGGGTTTTTGAGTCCTCCTTTACATAGGTCTCATCGTCCATCAAAACGCATGCATCCGGACGCTGCAAAAGACGCGAATACAATTTCCGGGCCCTTGTTGCTGCTCGCTTCTTCTGTTCTGCACTTTGTTTCGAGATTTTCTGCTTCTTGTAGGTCTTCAGGTGGTTTCGCCTCTTGATACGCTGGATCATTCCGACACTCGTTCCTGCTTTTTTGGCCAAATCACGTATTGACATTGATTTGTTCTTCATGATTAGAGATACCACTTTCTGCTCCAGTTTCGGGTTGGAAGAACCGGGTTTTCTGCCTCTTCCTGGTAGCTCATCCAAAGAATAGTGTTCCCCAAACTTATTAATGATGGTTTTAACACTCGCATGATGAATTCCAAACCGCTTCGCCAATTTTCGCATAGTTATACCCTTCTCACTTAGCCATGTGTCCAGAACCTTAATTTTCACTTCCTTTTCAATACGCGACATTTTGAAAACGCAGAATTTGAACCGCACAAACAAGTAAACAAAAGAAAGCTGACAGTCATGCAGTGTTCAGAGCATAAAAAACCATCACAAATACATGCGTACAACGCAAATGTATGTGGATAGCTTATATTCGATACACTCCTTAGACGGGGACGGCAAAACTCAGGAGGGTGGCTTCAATGAACCGGTAAGATAATTTTATTAGTGCTTTACCTCTTGTTCCTAACGATTTTATTCTTATTAGACTCTGCCAGTGGATTTCAATGACGACGAAGAACTTCCTGAGCATTCACAGAACTATGGATGCAATTCAGCTAGCACCGAACTCCACGATATCGAGTACTTAGATACTAGTGCTAGTGGAGCACATTGTGAACCAAATGCGAGTACGGCATCGTCAGAAATACCACCAGAAAGTGCGTATACTGAAGCAACTCCACGCACCAGTCAAGAAACCAGTGAATCAACCACACGTTCAAAAGCTACTGTTGATTTTTTTCCACTTTGTGATCTACCTTTGTTGAGATAGTCATTTATTGAAATACAGTCATATGGAATCTTTACATTAGTGGAAATAATTATTTACTATGTTTTGTCTTTCTCTTCTTCCTACGTCTAATCGTCCATCATTATTATCATTATGACCAACCTGTTCCGCAATTTGATTGACATCATTCCCGTCATTGTTTAGATCCTCATTCAAAATGTCTTCTACTGGGTATTTATGATTAATAAGGAAGTTATGAATTATCACACAGCAATTGATAATTTGACCACAGAAGTCCTATTCATATCGTAGGAGAGAGTCACGTGAAATACATCTGAATCTAGACTTCAGACACCCGTTGCACCGCTCCACTAGATTTCGTGCCTTACAGTGGGCTGTGTTGAAGTCAGTTTCTGCCTGTCTTGTAGTCCTTGAATATGGTACAAGAAGCCATGGCTCTGTTGGGTAACCTCCGTCTCCTAGCAAAAACGTGTTTCTGCTTCCGTTATCATGTCGATGCTTCAGAAATTGTCGCTTGGTACTTGGCTACGTTTCCATATGAATGCATCATGGGTTGAACCTCCGAATCTGGCATTCACATTGAATATGCGAAGATCAATATCGCAAATCAATTGAACATTCTTCGAATGATAACCTTTTCTGTTTAAGTAAACGTGCTCAACTTCTTTCGAGAAGCTCAAAATAGCAACGTGGGTGCAATCAATTGCTCCAAATACCCCGGGAATGTTGAACTGTTCAAAAAATCTTTGTTTAATTCGAATGAGCTCATTATCAGTTGTAGGGAATACAACAAAGGTACCCAAAAGATATTTATCCATTGCCACGATAACATTTTTTAGGATACGATGGCATGTTGTTTGTGACACTGCCAACAAATTGTCTTGTCCAACTGTTACTTGATGAGAGCCAAAAATTTAATAAATCGATTTTTATGTTATTGTGCGATATTTGACAGTATGAAACAGGTTATCTCCCATATAAATGATGACATCACATCAATTTAATCAAACAGTTACCTGATCCAAGGTACCTCATCGTTGTTAGAACCTGTAAATGTACCGGTATTGTAGTGGTTCTTTCATCTTTTAAAGGAATCTCATTTAGAGGTCGATCCATCAAATCGATGAGCTTCTCAGCCAAACATTTTGACATTCGAAACAGTTTTTCAAAATTTCCATCCGATATTTCGAATGGATTGCTTATGTCTCTCAAATACCGACGGTGTCGAATCAATTTTAACTTTTTCTGTCGCTTGTACCACTTTTTTCTTGCGATATAATAAGAAACAATTAATGCGTCCATGTTTAAGACCGATCAAAACAACTGTTACTTATATGACTTGATAAAATTTATGAGCAGCAGCAATTTTCTTTATGTGTTTCTTCCGCATAAATCTTGAAGAGAAAATTAATTTCTTTTTCTTTTCCAAACGTCAAAAAATTTCTTCCCACAAACATTCGAAATTCCACAAAAAGAAAATTTTCAAAATCTCTTCGGAATTTTCTTTTCTTCGAAGAAATTTTGTGCTCGGAATTCGGTTGCTGTAGTTATGAAGATTTTGCTCTTGAAACCACAGCTACAAGTAACCTGCCAAACCATATACTCTTTAGAGAACTTCGACAACTTGTTGGTCTTGAAATAATCGTCAACCTTGCCTCGATGTATTGCGGTTTAAATCTCAAAACCAGGAAGCTGCTTGATGTCATCCATTACCGAGCAGTCAAATTTTGTCAGCAATTTTCGAACTGGTTTCCTTCTTCTAGTTCCTGTTTGGGGTTTTTATGACCTTGAACGACCTATATCCTGCAGTTATCTCCACTTTTTGAACGAAAGAATACAATGTTTTGACAAGTTCGGGTTTTGCTTAATCAGCCGAAGCACTGCATCCCGCTAAGATTTGAAGTTGTCGTTCCGCTTGCCGCCAGATCCTGGTTTCCGATCGAGAGTCAACCGATCCCGGTTTCTTCATGTACTTGTTGTTCTTTCAACTTCACTTTCAATACAATCCTTTTGTGATAGCAAACCGTTTGTCAAAACGTCCACACGCACACACTGACATTGCGTTAGCGGTATTTGTGACATATTTTTATCAACAAATAAAAAAGATGTGGCTAATAAACCATGGCTATATTTTGCTGTGCGCATACCTTACGTATGTCACACTAACATTCTTTCCTTCCCCGATTACCGTATAAACGTGGTCGGCACTGATTGAACTCTCAAAACGTGCACATTGAAAATGGAACGCTAATCTCAAGCTTTATTTACTATGTCTCCAGCGGATGGATAGTCCTGAAGAAAATGAATGTATTTTTTGGCTCAGGAAGTCCTAGCACACCAGTCCCAAGCTCGGTCCAAAGCTTAATGATTCGCCCCTAATAAAGTAACTTGCACCAACACACCCTCAACTATTCTGTCAAAATAGCAAAGCAAATCAAAACAAAGCCCAAGATACTAGTACCGAAAGGTACTGAAAAGCGCAAGAGTTATAGCAAGGTGCAGACTGCAAGGTGTACTTCGGACCTAGGGGTTCTACAACAGTGAATCAATTTCAAATTGCTAGTTTCATATTGATTGTTGATGTCTCTGTGCAATTATACTTGGTCTGGTCAATCACGGAGTAGCAACTACGAAGTGTACAGTCATCAATGCGGTGTCGGGTGAATTCTTTCATATTGCTTAGTTAAACCAAACAAAGTTTTCGTTTTCCATTGATAAGCATTTTGTAATAATTGATTTACCCTTTATTTATTTTCAGGTGATGCTCGAAAACAGAAATTTTAGCAATAATAAAACACTGTCAAAATTCAGGTTAGTTTTTTGGGAGTGTTTTTTTTTTATTATTTCATGTACCACTTTAACTTCGGTCTTATTCGGTCGAATAACGACACATAAAATTCCTTCAGTTTGTAAGCAGCTACCATCGTTTCAAAGTTTTAATGGCAGTTTTTGAAACAAGATGGCTTTGGCGCCACTCCAGCAGGCAGGAGACTACCTGGCGTTTGGAATTTTCCCGGCTTTCTCCAGGGGACTCGTCAACGGCATTTAGCTCCAAGGCTCAAATTCTTTAAAAAAAACAGTGGGGTTGTGTACAGGACATGACCGCAGGGTTGAGTTGTTTGTTGCATTGAAGAACCGTGAGCAATTTCTTTGCTAAAGATCAGCGACTTAGCGAGTTGGATTTATATGCAATTTTCTGGGGAACAGAAAATTTACCTCTCTCGACTGAATGCCTCAAACAATCCAGAGTGTTCAATGGTAATTCATTTTCGATCATGAAAATGTCATTAAACAAACGCTTTTGTTGAAAAATCAAATGGGTCTTCCTATAAAACATAAGAAAGTAACATCTCTTTCCAGTTTACTTGGGCAACACGAGATCATCATGTGCTTACAAAATTCATAGTTTAAGATATTTACATAAACGTTTCACGTTTCTTTAATTTTATTTTGACATTTGTAACATCTGTTTGTTCTACCATTCAGGCTATTTTTGTTATTTATTTGCCAAGTTCTCCACTAGTGTTTACAATTTGATTGGCCTATACTTAACCAAAATTTACATAATCAGTTATTAGAGCTCGGATGAGCAGGTACTCAGAGGAGACTGCTCTTTTCACAAATGAGTTGGAATAAACGGTACGTTCCTGTATTGTTTTGCATCCAGCAGCTCGATGTAAGTCTGATATTCTGGTGTCCATGATGGTTTGCAGTAGCTGATTTTAGACGACTTGAAGTTTTTTCTTATGCATTTCGGCATGGCGTAGTTCACTACTAGAGCGACGATAACCTTGAATACAGCTATTTTGTTTCGCAGTGATAATTGAGATCTTCGGAATGTTAGCGAGTAGAGGGATTTCATCTGTACTATGTTTTTTTTGTTACTATCACAGATTTCAAATTTAATCAAGGAAGGGCTCATATGCTGAACGATATAAAACGGGTACACCTTCACAATTTTACTCATTAGTGTCGCAGTACTGGAGCAGGGCAGATCAGGCAACCATTGTGGATCAGCAGCTGGCGATGGCATAAACTCTGGAGGCAACCTCGATGGCACAAAGTCTCGAGTGCTGGGCGGCAAAGCGCCCATTTGTATTTGGCAGCTTGGTGGTGGTGGCACGTACCATTAGAGATGGGCAAAACGGTTCATTTGAATGAACCGGCTCATTTGAGCGGTTCAATGGCTCTTAAAAAAAATGATCCACCTACGGTGAGCTCTAACCCTTCTTACACTTCCTTGGGAGTATCCGAACACAAACGCAGATGAAGCCAGTTTGATCCTGGGCACTTGATTCTATCACCAGTGTAGTTATATTCGAGTTTTTATGTTATTATATGGTATGACCTTAAAGTGCGACGCTCCTAGGGTTTATCTCGAGTTTGTCGCACAAAATTGCATCAACTGGGCAGAATAAGTGCGAGTGAGAGATACTGGGAAATCAACTAACCCATTCATCCCAATATGCTAGCGAAAAGAAGCCTAGAAACAAAAGAAACGTGATTTAATTAGACTAGCAGCATTGGCATCGATGAAACCCCAAGTAAAAGTATGGCCGACTGTCCAAAGCTGTTCTAAACGAACCGCCAAAACGCACTGAATAATTTATTGCTCGGATGGAACGAAAACAATCAAGTATTGTGGTGAGAGTCGTCAATACTTCAACTGTAGGGCTTTAATAAAGAGAGCTTCCCGACAACGTTGATTAAATAGCTTAGGAGAGGGAACAAGCATAAGTAAAAACGAAAGGGTGAGTTATGTCAGTGACATAACTGCAAAGTTGACGTGGACTGCTTGTTGATGTAAAGAAATTGATGTAATCGAATTAAAAAATTTCTACTATATTCTATTCAGTCTATAGAACCATGAAACCCTATGCTATTGGTGTGTGAGGCTCCGGTTCTTCTTCTGCTATTGGTTCTCCACGAAAATCTATAGAAACTGCAGTTCGGCTTGAATTTACTGTTAATGATATTTTGTTTGTGAAATCAGCGCCAACATTAGATTAAGGCGAATTTGTTTTTGTAAACAATGGCTTTCGTAGTTATTTGCTCTTGAACAAAAGGTCACAAATACAAATTAAGCACTCTTTAAGGTAGAGGAGCTTTATCTCTATCCGCTGATATATTCAATTTGAAGGAATTGTATTCAACTTCCGATAAATTAGCAGACAAAGTGTTTGTTTACAAAAGCAGATTCGCCCTAATCAAATGTTGGCACTGAAATGTCCAACGTGCTTCTGAGTGTGAAATGGATCCTGTGTTTACGGAGGGAACATGGTTCGCGATTGAAATGTTCCTATCAGTTTTCTTGCGGTGCAGGACAGCCTGAGTGTTTGGCGGCACGTGATACTACTATAAAAATAGGCATTTACACCGTCTTCAACTCGAGATTGTACAGACTAAAGATTGAACATACACCCAAATGTTGAGAAGGTGGCAAAAAATGCAATTGCAGTTTTGCAATCATATCTTGAGAAATCCGCATGATTCAAAAAAGGCAATTTTGCCCATTTTGATCCACAAAGCGTTTTATGGTACAAATGAAGCCATGCAAATGTGTGCAAGCGACTGGCAAGCAAAAATAGCTCGAAACAAATTAATCGCTGTGAGATCCTTATTCAATCATCACCAACATATCAATATACAATATGGATGAGTCGATATCACAAAATGCCGCAACGCTATTGGCCACTATTGTATTGCCGCCGTCAAGTGTTCTATATTTGTTCTCACTGATCATCGACAAAGCGATTTATGAAATAAACAATGCCATGCAAGTTTGTTAGTGACAGGTTGCACATAGCTAGGTAGAAAATATGTCCATTTGCTTCCTTTCTGTACCCTGAATTCCTCGCCAAGTGAACTAGCTGTAAGGTTTCTATTGTCAAAGTGGCGGAATAGTTGCCATCAAGAGCCACCGCGCTGATACTCACGGTTCGTATCCTGTTTTGCATCGTGAATTGCTGTTGCTATTTTGCCCACAACTTATGTTAGATTTTTCATCCAATTGAATAACGAACAACTTAACCTAACACCAAGTAGACCAGTTTGCACATTTTCGTTTTGCAAAAAGTTCCACAGACTGGAGCGGGAATCGAACCCTCAACTTCATGACAATAACCGCTTGAACTACGGGCGACGCCGCTAACCACTTGACCACGAAGATGATGTGGGCGATTGATTTGGCCATTTTCTCCGGGACGCGGCAGTTTAAGCAATGCCATGTTGAGCCGGTGCGTGGTAATGAACATTTCGATGAGCTCAAGAGAAATTTCAATCAAACATACTCTTTAATCGGTAAATTGATTTGGTCGTCCTGAAAAGGACAGATTTTAGTTGTTTACGGAGGGATGATTTACATCAGCGTCGACGTCGGGCTTCTTCCGCTTGCCTCGTCTAGCAGACGTGCACGGGAACAAATCCTTTTCTGTTTATATGAATAAAAAATCATGAAACTAACTCTTATCTTATTTTATGAATTCATTTCTCTTATTCATGGTTTCAGGAATGAAATAACAGATGCCAGTCATGATGCAGCGTGGAAATGAAATCATTAGTTTTCATTAGTGATTTCATTTCCACGCTGTTGTCTGGCGTAACAACTGAGGCCCGTCCCCTTTTGTAAAATTTGATTCGCATTACCTTCGTTGAGAACCCCCTGAAATCATTATGAAATCATTAGTTTTAATCAGTTTTCATTAGCCACAGGAACAAGGTCCAAGTCGCCCAAAACCGTGCTCTGAGGGTGATCCTGGACACCAGGATCACAGACCTCCACCAGGAGGCAAACATCTTAAAAATAGACGACAGAATAGCCACAATCACAAACAAATTTCTGCAGAAATGTAGCACTTTTGAGCGTGCTCTCGTCAGCAGCCTGTATATAGTAGGTTGAATGTAAATAGTAGGATAAGTGTAAATAGTAGGTTAAGATAGATGTAGTTTTTAAGTAGTCTTTCCAATTTTAAACCAAACCAACTCCACCAAGGTGGTATACACTCAAACAAGCTTTCAAGGCTAGCAATTTATAACATTAATTAACTAATCAAACAACCAAAGCTGAAAAGGAAAACCTGCATCACTTGTAATCTGAAATCCCATGTAAAACCCAAACAAAACACAGAAATAAAAGATCTTTAATAATGTGAAAAAATATAGTCTTCATTAGAGCGACAGGCGTTTCGGAGGTTAAATTCGCATCTTTTCTACTCAGGCAACAGAAAAACGGCCCTAGTCAGGGCCTCAGAACCCCATCCAAAGGGAGTTGAGATATAAACACACTTGCTTCTGAAACTGCAAAACAATTGAGTTCATAGACATTGGCCAAAAAAATTATAAATCACTCTTTAAAACTACCTGCAACTTATCTAGCCTATTATCTGCAACTAATCCACTATGAACCTATGTACAACAAGAACTACCATGAAGCTAATCTACCCCCTACACTGAATATGTGAAACACATAACTGGTCTGTCGTGTTGCAGTTCGGCTCAAATTAACTGTTAATATTTCGTTTATTGAATATCCAACGTGCTTGCTAGTTTTAACATGGCAAATAGAGATTTATATATGGATATTAATAAAAAATGTTGCCCATTTTCTTCAGAACGCGGCAACGCCATGTTGAGCCGGTGCGTGGTAATGAAAATTCGATGAGCTCAAGAGAAATTTCAATCAAACATTCTCTTTAGTTGGCAAATTTATTAAAATGCTCGGTCTTCTTGGGCAGCAGGACGGCCTGAGTGTTTGGCAGCACGTAATACTATGATAAAAATTGACATTTGCAACGTCTTCCACTCGAGATTGTACAGACTGAATTTTGACCATAGAGCGAATTACAACGAACAACTTAACCTAACACCCAGTGGATTAGACTGGACATTTTCGTTTTGCAAAAAGTTCCACAGGCTGGACCGGGAATCGAACCCTCACTTCATGGCAATGAACGACGGGTGACGCCGCTAACCACTTGACCACGAAGATGATGTGGGCGATTGATTAGTCTATTTTCTCCGGGACGCCACATTGAGCTGGTGCGTGGTAATGAAAATTTCGATGAGCTCAAGAGAAATTTCTATCAAACATACTCTTTAGTTGGCAACTTGATTTGATCGTCCTGAAAAGGACGGATTTTAGTTGATAGCATGGTTCGCGATTGAAAGTTTCTTCTGTCTTCGTGGGCTGCAGGACACCACTCTGTGAAATGGTCACACCGCAAAAAATTTGTTCAGCTCCTCGTCGTTGCGGATGGCTAGCTGCAGGTGAGGTGGATGATTCTTCTTGGTCGGGTCATCTTGTTTGCACGGGCGGCGATTTCTAACAACGTGCTCGCCGAACACGTCTGTCGCATGCGGATGCACAGTGAGAACCAGGGTTGCCACATTTTTTTTCGTTGCCATCTTTAATTTTTGGCAAGAAAATCATTTTTATCTGTGTTTATTTGCAAAAAATCTTGGTAAAAATCTTTACTTCAAATTTTGTGTTGTAAAAGGAAAACAGATCAGTATACGAAAGATTCTGTTCTCGGGGGAAATCGATCATTGCACTCTGACAGACCAGACATGATAATGAATCATGGGGTGTTTGTTTTGATAACATAAATTTCCTTGATAGGTGAACAAAATTGGAACGGAATTAACAATCAATTATTGTTATGATCCGTGTAAATTAATATGTTGAATTTAAAATTTAGTTCTCATGCTTATATTAGCTGATCAACTCCTCCTTTCCTCCTTTGGCCTCCATGATGTCCATATTCAGGCGGTTCCGGATTTTGGACTTATTCAGATTGTATTCCGAAAAAAACTCGCTTCACTCCTGCAAAAGAATGCGGAATTAGTAAAAAGTTCGCAATGAACTTTCTTAGCAAGTGAAAAGCCAGCTTCCCATCAGACGTTTTCTTCGACAAGTTTTGAAGTCTTCTGATTCTTCCACCTCGTTGGACTTGCAGATGGTTATCGTCCTCAGCTCACGAAAGTCATGTTCAATGGCCTGTTCCTCACCGCTTTCAAAGAAATTCGGATATTGTTCAATAATCGAGTTGAACTCCTTCAAAGGGCGCGGCTTCGCCGTTATATTTTCCCGACTTCTTACGAAGATGTTTCTCGAAATCTGAAAATCCTAAATCCGTCAGGTGTTTTAAGTCCACACAAAAATTTGCAAGGAGCTCCATCAGCGAGACTTCAGCTGATTGAACATGTTCAGGAATTCCATAGCTTTTGACTGGAAGATTCGATTCGCTTTGATTATAAGAGACAATACGTAGCTTAAGAAGAAGAGAAATGATAGCGTCATCGGGTCATTAAGATGACAACAATAAAACGGTTGTCTCAGTTTGATTAAAACGAGTAGAACAACACGAGCTCCGAAAACAGTTCCATATTCCTTTTGACAACTGTCTCCAACGATAGCCATCTAGTGGCAGATGGATGCAAAACTGTGTCATCTTGGATTTTTTGGATCGTTTGAGGCTGCAGGACAAGTAACTGCAGATATATCGCATCATTTGTTCCAGCTACAATGTCAGTTTTTTGCATGCGTTACTTGCACAAAGGGCGAAAAAGTGGCAGATTCATTTGATAATTATCAAATGAGGACAGTCACGTTTCAGCAGCTTCTTGATGGATCGGTCAGAACCCAAAATTACCGAAGCTAAATCTGATCCAAAGCCCTCAAACCATTTTTTTTTTGTAATCGTAGCCATCGATCTGCAACTGTTTATCAATTGCGCAAAATATGTATAGGTTTTCGCGCTGCAAGATTATATTACAGATAACAAAAAATCCCGTACGAAATAACTATGCTTCATGTAGCAGAAAAAACTATCGAGAACATTATTCGAAATTCCCTAAAATTCTTCTGCATGAATGTATAAAAATACTACTACATTAGAAGAATAGTATTTTTGTAGACATCACTGCAAGAAATTCTGCCGAAATTTTTGGAACAATCTCTTGCGCAACTTTGAAACAAACACTTCTCCAACGGAATACCTGGAAAAAAATATTGTAGTAATATCTAGAGAACTATAAGTACGAATCCTTGCAGGCATCCTAGACAAAATTTGACAAATGATTCCGAATTTTTAAAGTTAAGAATTCAATAGATGAGATTACGGAGCTCATGCAAAAAAATCTTCTTAGATCTCTCCAACAAATCAGGATTTTCTCCAAGAATTACTGCAGGAAAAAATGTTTAGTTTTTGTATAGTTCTTGCAGGTGTCCTCCAGTGATTCCTTTGAAATCACAAAACTTCACAAGATCAGGGATTCCTCCAAACATTTCATCACAAGAAAGTTTTGAAAAAACTGCCGATGCAATGTCAGAAGAAACTCATGAAAGAATCCCTGGAGGAATGCCTACCGTATGAAAAATACCTATAGAAACGCAAGAATCTTGAGAAATTCTATGAAATTTTCTTCAAAAATTATCAAACATAATATAATTAAAAAAAAATAATGGAGAAATCATTTAGGGCACACTCACAAGCTGACATTCATACTGTCATCTGTCACTGTAGTGTCAGTGTCAAATATGTTATGTTGCTTCAAGCCTAAACATCATAATGCAAGTAGTATTTATAAAAAGTCTGATCCTAAACTATACTCATATTTTGAATTTGTGGTTTTTGAGTGGAAAGACAATTGCCAAAAATCTTAAAAATCTTGGTTTTTCTCAAAAATCTGTAATCTTCACGTACAGATATCTGTATGAAAAAAATGAAAAAAATCTGTGTCAATCTAGAAAAATCTGTGCATGTGGCAACCCTGGCGAGAACTGATGATTGGTCGGTCGTCCCCTCATGTTTGATATTCGTTGGCACGGTAACTGTGGCAGTATGAACCAATCAGGGCGTGGCGCAAATATGATGTCATTTTCGACCAATAGCGTTGTGCATTTTAACATTTTTCTTTAAAGTACTCTTTAATTATTTTCAGCAAATGGAATGAATTTAGTTATCAACCGGGATTCAGCTTTGATGTTCTACCTTTCGAATGAAATACTTATCGTAAAATGTCTGTAGGCCAGAGAGGAGATATTATCGTTCAAAGTCTCCAAACCCGCGTAACGCTTGCGATTTCAGAAATTTTAGAACGGCGCCCCTATACAGGAATAGAAAAGAGAGACGTAAGTCCTACGTCAAAGAAAATATGCCTGTTAGGCTTAGTGACCTTGAACGCACGCACACTAAAGCGCCATTTGGATCAAAGGAGTGCTAGCAAGAAGGAAAATCTTTTGGAGGAAACCAAACCATCATTCCTCTGCATATGCCAGAAGGGGTGAGGCAAGGGGTGAGGTGATTAAACGTCAAAAAGCCTAATAGCCAGGAGAGAAAAAGAGCAAAATGGACGAACAACAGGCAAAGCTCAGAAATGTGACAGCGCCAGCGGCTCATTTTGCTTGAGCCGTTCATGGTTCAAAACCGTTCGTAGTGAGCCGCCGTTCAATTTCATAGAGCTCTGGCTTCTCACTCTTTTTGAAGAGCCGGTTCTAATAAGCGGCTCGTGAGTGTTCGCCCATCTCTACATACCATAGAAGGTGCAGTGGCGACCAACCAGTGGACAGGTAGCTGACTATTGCTAGCAAGCCCTTGGCAAAGCAACCGTTGCTAGGCAGCGACTTCATTGCAGTGGTGTGCTATGCAGTCGGTTACCCAAGCCGGTGATGATTGGTTGCCAGCCGGTGGGCGCAACCACGAGGAGAAAAATAACGTGCTTGAGTGTCTGTGATACGCGTGGTAGCCATCTTTATCTGAAGCGCAACGTGCACGGCAGAAATAAACTGCTTCGTGAAAAGACCGAGAAGGACTCATTCAAATCCGTCCTTTTCAGGACGACCAATTCAATTTTGAGAGAGTTTGTTTAATTTGAATTTATCTAACAACTTACCAAATGGCAGACAGTGGTGGTTAAAACAATTTAATTTTCTCCGTTGCATACCTTGAGCAATGTACACAATTTACAAATGGCTGCCGTCATGAAAAATTGATTTGTCAATTGAAAATCGAAAAATAAGCGACCGTCACGAAATATGGTTAACGCTCATAACATCATGAATGCTTGATAGATTTTCAAAATGTTTACACCAATCGGATGGAAATTTTAATTTAATTATCAAAAACAGAGATCGAAATTCTCACTCAGCTGGGTGAAAACCATGCTCTCTCTCCAGCACGTTGTCGATGAGTAGCGAACCGTTCACATTTTCATCTCTCCTTTTTTTGCCGATAATTCATTATCCTCTCTCTTGTATATGCGAGCATATCTCTCTCCAAAATTCAACGAAAATATTTTCTCATGTCACATTTTTCACTGCAAACATGCTACCTAGATCGTATACGAGGAGCAAAACCGAAAATAAGGCCAAGCCGGTGCACACCGGTACCGCTATGGACCATAAATGAAAAACTGGTGCATAGACCATAAATGATAAATGAAGACTGGTGCATTTTCAGATGTCAAAAAGCATGTGAAAAATAATTATCGGCATCTAGGATTCACTGAAAAAGAAACGATTTATCAGCTACTCATGCTCTCCGAAAATTATAAATCGCCGTTGCTTTTCTCGCGAAAACTGCTGTGAGCGTATAATAGTCTCTCGCTTCTCACATTATCATCTGTTTCTCCAAGCGGTTGAAAAAGGACGTTTCTCTTTTCAAGTACGCGAAAATTTCGGTCTCTGAATCAAAAATTATCCGTTGAAAATTTGAAACTATTGAAAGCAACGAAAATAAAAGGTGATGTCTTATAATTTCATTTTGCAGGCTGGATTTCATAAATTCACAGTACTTTCCTTTCGCAGATATCAAATGTGAGCAAGGGAGGTCTCACATTCAGCACTGAACTATTAGAAGCAAATCTTCTCATTCGTGTTGTAGTACTGGAGCTTTGTGGAGCAACGAGCCAGTATTCATTGGCAGCTGGCGATGGCATGTACCCGGAGGGTGCGCTAGCTTCATTCGGCAGAGCGCTAGGCAGCCATTAATTATGCAGTGGTGTACTAGGCAGTCAGCTACCAGCCTGTGTTGTGCTTGTGTGTGTGATCTTGTTGGTAGCCATCTTTGGTAAGGCGCAACGTGCAACGGCTGAAATAACCTGCTTCTTCAAAAGACCGAGAAGGTTTTAATTATAATGCGCACAGTTTCAAATCCGTCCTTTGCAGGACGACTAATGCAATTTTGCAAGAGTTTGTTTGATTGGAATTTATTCAACATTGCTATCCAAGTACTTATCAATTGACAGCCAGCGGTGGCTAAAACAATTCAAGTTTCCTCTTCGTTGCTTTCCTGTGAGCATTGTGTGCATTTTTCAAATGGCTGCCGTCACGAAAAATTTAAACACCGGACGCTAATTACTCGATCGTTTCTTGATTGATTTATTTTTGAGATTTTTGCTCTGATCAACTAGAGGTTTTTACGATTGCCATTTTATATACTCAAGTATTTAAAATTTTACAAACAAAAGATGAAAATATTTCACGTACAAATCATCAATCGGTATTGGAAAATTTTAAAGAATGTACTTGATGCAAGTATTAAGAAATTTTCTACGTTTGATTTTCGCTTTTTTTTGTTTTGTGGGGGTGGTTTTGTTGTTGTTTTTTGTTTTTTTTTTTTTTTTTTGTTTTTTTTTTTTTTTTTTTTGTTTTTTTCTTTGTTTTTTTTTTTTTTTTTGGTTTTTTTTTTTTTTTTGTTTTTGTTTTTTGTTTTTTTTTTTTTGTTGGAAAACAAAAAATAAAAAAAAAGAATAGATCGGAAATCAGGAAAGACAAAAAAAAAAAGGAAAGGAAAAAGAAAGGGGAAGAAAAAGAAAAAAAAAAAAGGAAGGAAAATAAAAACCCAAGACAGAGAGGAAAAAAACAAAGAAAGGGAGAGGAAAAGAAAAAAAGGAAGAGAAATAGAATCAATTTAAATATAAAAGAAGGGAAAAAAAGAAAAGGGGAGGGAGAATTGAAAAAATCTACAAGAGAATGACGAAAAAAAAGAAGGAGAAAGCAATAAAACGGAGAAGAGAAAAAAAGAAAAAAAGAAGGAAAAAAAAAAAAAAAAAAAAAAAAAAAAAACTAAGAAAGAAAAGAAAAGGGAAAGAAAAAGAATTCAATAATGGAAAAGAAAAAAGAATAAATGAAAAAAAAAAGGGGGGAGAGAAAAAAAAAGGAAAAAAAAAGAAGAGAAAAGAGAGGAGGGAGAGAGAACTCTGCCGAGAGTGAAAAGTGTGAAGTAAAGCTCTGCAATCATTAACAAATTATGGTGGTGTAAATGCGTAGAAAATTCCTAATTCGTGTTTTATCGTAGTGGCTGAGATATGTAAACAACTAAAGCAATGGAAATACTAGTTTTCACCCTCATTAAACCTGTGAAAATTGAATGAATAAAAACCAACCTTACACCAAGAAAATGGCGTCTATCAAGGCAAAATACGTAACGCATGGTCGACGAAGACTGACGATAGGTTTGAACACACATTGCTCGCGAGCGACAAAAGGATTTATTCGCGAAACCTGAGAGGTTAATGAGGCAAAACAGGAGTGTTGGTTTCTATTACAGATAAGTACTCCTTTTTTTCTATTTCATATTTTCTTTATCTCCACGATGCTCTGCGGTGATCGGATATCATTACCCGACAAAGTAGGACAAAAACCATTACAGGTGTTACTTTGCAACTTCAACAGTGTTAACTACACCATACCAATACGACTATATAAGGTTCGACGCATCAGGCTAGTTGCTCGTGTCGAAGAAAACATAATAAGAGATAACAAATATTGTCCGACACATGAGTACCATAGTATTAAAAATCCTGATGGATCGAACTCCACAATAAGGACATCGATACCACACAGCTTCTTAAAATTACACTTCAATTCTCAAATCATGAATACATCAGCTAACAAACGAGAACACAAAACCTCAATATCGCGACATTTATTTAGATTTAGATTTAATTTTCAACATGCCAAGCGAGAATCACAACCTTCACAAAAACTGATTACGTCACTTTTCTCATTATCATACAAAATACACTGCCAAACCTCTACCAAGACTAATACAGAGACGATTTGGTGATAGCTTACGAAAAATGCATTCGTGAACACGGATGTATTCATGTTAACAAAATATAGTAATCATAACATCCAACACAATGACACAGTTTCTCAAGGCAGGCCGTTAGCTATCAGAAGATCTCATACGAAACGAGAGGAAACGGTACATATCAAATCAATGCAAGATAGCAAACCAACACACGACACAATCCCCACACATGACCAGATTTCAACAAACAGTTCAGAAAGTATTGACCCGCCCGGTGATGTAGAACTTCTTAAAGAACAAGATATGCTAACAAAGGGATATAAATCCTATTGGAATATAGGCAATAAGAAACCAAATTGGACACACGTCTAGATGAATTTTCTCACCTGTCATCGCTGCTTCACTCCGGTGAATATTCATTTTAATAACCTAGAGATAGAACAAAAACTAATATGTAGAAGCGACAGGAGTAGCAGAAAAAAATCCGCTACCTAAAGTGCATACAACAGTGACAATATCTTAGCTATCACTGGCAGCGAATTAGTCTTGAGAAGGCAAACCGTCTTCGAGTTCTCAGCATGTATACCTATCGGTAAGTCAGATTATTTCACTTTCTAATGGGACACAGAAAACCGAACAAACCTAAAAAGGAAAGGGGGGAAATACGAGACTGTCAACACGGTAAAAATTGATTGCGTTCTTCTCTTCGTTCTCTCGATGGTTCCTAGAATATCAGACCGTAGTTAGCTCTAAGAGTAGACGTCCTGTTTTGGGTCACATTATCCCACTCTCCATTTGAGAATCAATAATGTCCTCCTTTCTGAGATCCTGGATGCTTGATTACACCGGATACTAGTTTACCATCATTTATATTAATCTGTTTCATTGATAAAAAGTAAACATGTTCTCTTGTTACGTTGGTATGCGTATAAATAATAATTATAAATCTTTTTCTCTAGCCTCTGAAAACGCTATGCAATGCCCCACGCTGTGCTGCGTGGTATGAAGTATCTTGATATGTACTACTTATAGCGAAAACAGGAAAAATTATTGCTCATGTCGAAACGTTTTGTATCACGCGGTATAGATTAAAGGGTGGCTGAAGTATTACGATACCTTAAAAAAACATAGCCACAAAAATATCATACCATTAGTCCCTATCTCATCTGATAATATCTCAAAATCCTTGGCAATTGAAATTCATGACAACTGACTCGTTACTACAGTTACTGAAATTGGGCAAATGTCTGGTGAAGTAACACCTGAACTTCCTGATGACAAAGTTTTTGAACCCAGAAAGTACTTAGTAGGCTGAGTTTTAGAAGTCATCACTTACCGTTGCTTAGCAATTCTAGATCGCCTGCCCCTGCGTGCTCCCAGATTATATTGGAAATATTTGGTCTAAAGAATGATATATCATTTTTTATATTATAATTGTTAACTACAGTTGTAAGCATACACCCAAAACAATAATAATAATAATAATAAATATCACACTTGCTCCTACAAATAAATTCAAACTCTGCAACACGAGATCTCTTTATTCGCAAATTTTGTTCAAGTGCGCCGTGGATCGAGCCAAAAGTGAACTGTTTTTAGTGAATTAGAAGAAATTATAGTACACCTTATCGAATACCAAAAATCAAAATCCATGGTGAACTTGCATTATTTTCTCGAGAGACTGTGGCTCGAGGCTTGGGGAACATGAACGTTGGTTCTCACGGGACGCGCAGCTAAGGGATAGCCACTCTTAAATTGTTGCACTTACAACAAGCTGAGAGCTGCATTTCATGGTTGCGCGCTCGATGAGTTATTGCTTACAGATTTTGGGTTTATAGCTATAAAGTGTGATCATTTCCAGTTTAACTCAAGTGCAACCAAAACGTAGAAACAAAATGGTTAAAAGTGCAGTGGTGAAAAAAAAAACTTCGTACGGTGCGCGCACAGTTTGGATCAAAACACCCCCCCCAGATGGAAACTGTCTGCCTGCATCGATCGTCTATGCTCTTGAAGGCAAATTTACAAACCAAAACAACTTTTCAAGAACAAATCTCTGTTAACAACTATTATTCACTATTCGGACGATTAGGTTTTGAATTCGGGACGCCGGAACATAAGGAAGCTATACACCTGCTTCGAAAAGCGTGTGTTAAGCACATTCGTGAACACATAGACGAGTTCCATGTATTAATAATGAATGAGATTTGCGAAATGAAACAAATAACCATGCGAAACATCAAGCCGGAAAGGCAAAGGCTGCTAGTCAACGAATACATCTCAGACTTGCTCGTGAACAACAACTGGTGCGGCTCAGAAACGATTATCTCTGTAATCCAACTCTTCAACGTTAACATTAATATTTACACTGAGGATGCCCCACCGTTGGTTTTTGAAACTCCAAACGGTATAGGGTCCAATATCAATCTTTTTTATGGTGGATACCCAGTCAAGAATCACTACGATGTAGTCATCAACGTTCAAAGCGAAGAAAAAAATCAGGTGATTGGTTCTGAATTGCATACAGAGAACGAAACAAGCACATCCACTTCAAGAATACAATCACATATTGAGGCAGAAACGCTCCCTACATATGCAAGCAGTGCGTGGCTGACAAACTCTCCACCATGTGGTGAGTTACAACAAGCAAACACATGTGAATACACTATACCATATCAAAATAACAACATACTAAAAGCGATCATGTATTGCCTAATACAAGTCGATCCCATGGGATGGGAGTTTCAGATGAACGTCTTGAATCTGAGGAAAGCAACGCTGAAAGAATTAAAAAGGGAAATAAAAAGTTACGCTAAAGAATTACGTATGTCAATAAATAATCTAAATGATCTTCTGACACATTGGAATGAAGTTGAAGAGCTTGATAAAGAAGTTTGTTGTGCTATCTCAAACGTAGTGCATACGGATATCTACATATACGACAACAACGGAATCCGGATATATAAAGGAAGGCATAGCCAAAACAACCGTGCAATAGTTATTGAACAGAGACTCAACTTTTTCATCCCTAAGCATAACCATTGGAACAATGACATACCCGTAAGTCAACTGGAACAAATGATGATAAGGTAAGATAATCATAAATTTATTATATTATTTGCGTAACGAATCGAAATAACCAACGAATCAAAAACATATGACGTAGACACCACACTCCAAACGTAGCAAACACACAGAAGAAGGATGAAGCAACCCCAACAATGAATGGTAATCAAGAAATAACAGAGAACAATGCAGAACATAACTGCGACTTAAAACTTCAAAATGTTTCTAAATGTTTCTATTTTCTATTTTCTATTTTCTATTTAATACAGTTTTTCAGAGTAGTAGAAATGAGGCGGCTCGGGGAGACAGAACTAATGTAAGAGGACTGGTTAGTAGCGAGGGTGAAAAAGAAAGGCAGAGCTGGCTTAGACGTTGCAGTGTTTCCAACCAATTAGAAGAAAACAATGACGCTAAAGAAGCTAGACAAGAGTTCATCGAGAAAAATAAATCAGATACTCATCCAGAAAGCTGTAAAACACAAAACAACGTATCGCTACCTATCAGCCAGTATCAGGTTTTCTCATATTCCGGGGAAACAATCATGAGAATTGCATTCGCTACGGAAAGGAAGGGCGATCTAATATATGCTGTAGCACATCAGCTTAACTTGAAAACCAGCATAAAAAGTATCAGTCTATCAGAGGTCGAAAAAATCGAAAGCCTAGTCAAGCGCTTTATAGAAAATAACAGTGAAACACTGAAAAGTAGGTATTCACATGCGCCCCTCCAGCTCTCCGACCAAGAATTCTTAGTATTCGCGGCTTTATCAAATGTCTTGAATGTAATCATAAACAATTACGATAAGAACGGAGTATTCATCAACCGATTTCAACCTTACGGCAATAAGACACAAAACACCAAACACGTAAATCTACTTGTGATTCCAAATAATCTAAACGAAATCCAGTTCGGTAGTATTACAAAGTTTTACAAACAACCGGAAGTACTTATCAACAAGGATATAAGAATGGAAATGAACGATACCATATCAGAACTTCCTGCTTTCTCCAGTTGGAACATTCGAGGATGCTGCATGAAGAACAAAAGAGACGCGATAAATGAAGAATTACTTAGCAGAAATATTCACATAGCGTGCTTGCAAGAAGTAACGCTGGAGGCCTCCTACTTATCGAGTAAAGACTACGTTTGGCATGTGTCTAAACATAAAACTAACAAATCAAGAGGATTAGCTATTCTGATTCGCAAAGGCCTAAACATAGCAATTAACAGAATAGATGATCACTTAGAAAACATACAGCTTGCAGAAATCTCAATACCTATTCTCAGTAGATGCCGTAAAATACATTTAATAAATATACACGCACCAAATAAGTCATATGTTAAGTTTCTTGGAGACTTGGGTTATTGCATCAACAAAGCCAATAATATTAAAACCATGATCTGCATGGGTGACACGAATGCACAAATCGGATACGACAACCTCTCTGACAATGAAACACTGTTGATAGGAAAGTTTGTCAAACACACCCAATCAAACGCAAATGGTGAACAACTTAAACTATTTATTCAAAGATACAATCTGGTGTTAAGAAGCACTATGGTAAATAAAACATTCATGATAACCTGGGCATCTGGAAACAAAGAAAGCCAAATTGACCACATAATGACTCATTTATCTTCACACATTTTCTTCAAGAAACTCAAAGCTCAATGGGTCCGCAATGTGAACACGGACCATAAATTGATCTGGGGAAAAATCAATGTGGTAAAGGCAAGTCAGCAAACCCATGGCGAGTTTGAAAGAACAACTGACCAACATCTGGATTGGGACATTTCGCTTTTAAAAAACGAGGTCTTCAAAGACAAATACCTATCAGCGGTGAACGAAATTGCAACCGATTCTGATATCCTCAATATATCGGACACATGGAAAGCATTTTCACATAAACTAAGAAAAGCAGCGGGTAGCACCATAGCCAAATCATCACAGATACCACTATCTCCCAATCGAAGAAAAGCGATGGCAGATGTTAAAAAGTGGACCTGCAGAGCTAAGTTCGATCCTTACAATAAAAATCACATAAAGCAACTAAACAATGCCAAAGCAAACTTTAGCAAACTGTGTAAGGAAAGCGACAAAAGACGACAAATGGAGTTCTTTGAGAATCTAAGTAGTTGCAAATTAGGAGAGAGAATTAATCGCACATTCCAGTACATGAAAAAACACCGAAAAAGGAAAGCGGCGCAGAAAAACCCGAAAATAGCCTTGAACAAATGGATGTCAACATATGCGGAGGAATCCTTACTCCCACAACAAATCTCAAGTCTACCGGATGATACGGTACATCCCGATGCAGAAGCGATAGACGTTATCATCAAAAATAGTAAAAACGGGAAAGCCCCCGGACTTGATGGCATACAAATTGAACTCATCAAATGCGGAGGACCTGGTGTAATTGAAGAACTAAAAAGCATACTGAAGAAAGTATGGGACGAGAATGAACTCCCAGTGGACTGGAAGCGCTCCCTTCTTGTTCCCATATCAAAGATACCTCACCCCAAGAACCCCGGAGACTATCGCCGAATCTGTCTAAGTAGCATCGGATACAAAATCTACGCAGCTTGGATCCTTCAGGAGACCTTTAAACTTGCAACGCCTATCGGATCCCATCAAGCTGCATTTCTCCACGGCAGATCAACGCTGGATCACGTTTTCGTTGCCAAAAGGATTCTTGAAGAAACATGGAACGCCGGAGATGACCTACATGTCATGACTCTTGATCTGAGCAAGGCCTTCGATAACGTATCTCTGAAAAGTCTACCTAAAATGCTAAAAAAGAAGAACATACCAGACTCATTGATATCTCGCATTATAGAATGCATTAGAGAGGAATCATACCAAACACTTTGGGAGGGTCAAAAAACAACATGGGAAAATAGGAAAATGGGCATAAAGCAAGGCTGTCCTCTCTCTCCATACTTATTCGATATTATTATTGAAAATGTGCTAAAAAACGTAGAGAGCGAGTTAGTAGATCTCTTTGTATTGGACCAAACATGCAGAATTAGTTTCCCAATAATATTAGTCTACGCGGATGATATCCTAATAATCGCAAAATCAAAGGAGCAATTGGAAACTATTTTGCCAGTTCTCCAAAAACATTTAGAAGCTGTAAACCTAATATTAAACCATTCCAAATCTAAACTTCTTATAAGAACACCCTTAGGAAATGCACCTAAACAAATAATTTTAAATAATGTGGTGTATGAAGTCTCCTCAGAACTAACGTACCTTGGTGTTACTATCACAGATAGACTGTGGACCAAAGACGGCGAAAGCCAGGTGTAGAAAAGCTGTTAAAGCATCAAAAGCATTGCAAAGTTTCATCAAAGAAAACAACCCGTCAATACAAGTCAAAAAAATCCTATACGATACCATCGTTGCCCCGACGATGTTGTACGGAACCCAAGTATCAACACTTACAAAAAAATCAAGAATCTCATTGAGGAAATATGAACGTCAAATCGTAAACGAGCTCAGATCCAGCTGTACGAGTGAGGAAAATATCAGTCACAAAGAATTTTTGAAAGGAAAAACCATCACAAAAAAAATAAGAGCCCTACAACTGAGGTATTGGACTCACATCTTAAGGATGGATGATACACACCTACTAAAATTAGCAGCTAACTATAAAAAAAACTATAAAAAAAGAGGGCGACCTGCCTTTACGTTTATAGATATTATACAACAAAACATGAATAAATTTGAAGAGATGAGCTCTGAAGATTGGGAAAGGCTTGCATTAGATAGGAAAAATGTAACATTAAAAATAGAAGAAATCTACGGAAAAGAAGAATCCATCGATTCAGATAGCGAAAACTAGAAATAAGTAATAACAAATAAACTTGTACTCTAAAAGAATGCAATGTTGATGCTGCAACCAAAGAAATTTGATACGTTTTCTCTTACCACCGTTCCAATATTCTCAGAAATTCTTCTCTTTCCAGACATTCGACATTCTTCTCTTCTCTTCTCTTTTCAGAGAGCGAGTCATGGCGCTATAACCATAAGCCATAAAGAGCTAGGACTTTAGTTAATGCAAAAGTTCCAACCATCTGAAAATAAATGGAGCATCACTTAACCCTCTTAGACTAGATGCTCCCAACGACCTTAAAAAAAAAAAAAAAAAAAAATGCTTTGTACACCAAACAGGGCAGTCTGTCTCACTATTCTCTCCGGCTATTCATTTCCTTTTCCTTTGATATCTACTGAAGGCTACGTGGGTTCCCCGTGTCTTCTTAAGGTAGATACCAAAACCCTCCCTATCTCCAACGGTTGCATGGACGTGGCCAGGTGAGCGATCGAGGAATCTCTTTGTGGAGATTACTGTGTGGAGAAACGTAGCAATATCTGGCTCCGCCTCATGGTGACATGCAGTGTCTTCAACGAATTATTCCTCATCGTAGCTCCATCCACGAGGTGTGCAAACGTCCATGCTAATGCTAATGCTAATTGACAAATAAATAATTTGCAAGCATAATCTTTTCAATGTTTATGTGGTGTATTATTAACACTGTGATAATAAAAAATAACCGCCATGAATTGATTGTTGCTATGAATTTTATTAAAACCATTTAAACGATAGAAAAGTCGGTTTCGCTTGTAACATCTGTTGTACAGCATAATAAACTCTTGCGGTGCCAAACTTTTGATGTGAATTTGGGAATTTGACTTTTTAATTTACGTCTATCAAGAACAATTTGAACTAGTTTTCACAATTTTCTAGTCAATGCGATGTTGGTTTTCCCAGGAGCAGTTTACAAGTCTGTTGAAACTGAGCCGGTTGTCGATCATCCGTCCTTTGCAAAGCTTTGATGCAACTGTCAAAAACAATTTTCATTTTGCAGTTGTTTATACACTCCTAGCCAGTTACAAAAAAAAACTCGACTTATCACAAAGTTCACCGAGGGAAAATAATTTTAGCCACAGGGAGCTTCGCTGAACTTTTTCAACACTGCTTCTTGCTATCAACGTTTTACTTTGCATTGGTAATTTATGCTTTCACCTTTTCTAGCATAACAATTAAGAGAGATTATGAAATCATTTTGAGAATCCACAGCTTATTCAAAGTTCAATCTAAAGAGAAGAAAAAACCTGATCAAATATCTACTCGTTTCATCTGTTTGCTTTTTGCTATCATACTTACCAACTTTCCCTGCTGTATGAAAACGGGATGTTCTCCTTTCAGCCTACGAAAAAAAAATCACAAAAAAATGTTTTCTAGCACGTCCTTCTTTCCGTCGGAACTTTTGAAAAATTGATTTTCCCTCATCTAGAAACAGAATTTGAAAACATTTATGCAAATCGTTTGAAATGAAGCAAAAAAGTGAACAACGAAGCATGGCAGCTCGCAAACACCATTGGGATAGGGAATGAAGCTAAATTTTCTTTAAAAAAAATATATAGAAAATGGAAAATAACGAAATCATCCTCGGGCCATTACACCACACTCACTGGCTGCTGGGAGTATTTTGTTCAACGCTCTGCAAAAAGAAAAAAAAACACGAAAAGAATAGCAGTGGACTCAAAACCAAGAAACTTTCCAATTTTAGTCACTCAGTTGGCGTTGGCGGTGTTGGATTTGGCGTTGGCGTGACGTGGAAGAAAAATGAAGGAACGATTACCCGAGGAAAATCAACAACAATGGAGGAGAGCAGGGAAGAAAAAAAAATAATGGGTAGAAAAATAATCTTCACTTGGCCTTTTCTTGCCAGCCTCAGTCATCTTTTCGATATTTTTTATTCCTTTTCTCCTTGCTAGTCTGAATGGATTGAAAGTCACTGAAAACTCAATATTGCCTTGTTGGCCGTGGTCTGCATAAATATTTATTTTTATTTTCTCTTTCGGAATTTCAGGCTTCTGTTTTCCTCAGTAATCTGATGGAGTTATGAAGTCGAAATGATTTATGCTTTGTTTCAGTGACCTGCAAGGGATTTATATTGAGAGGAAAAATAACATTAGCGCTGACAATTGGTGTTTTTTTTTTTTCAAGAGCGTTTATTCATAAAAGATTGCCGAGTGAATGTAAAAGTTTTAAACCAGGGAGTCTGTCCTTGTTCTTGAAACTGACTCAGCGATTTATGATATTTATATTTATGGAATAGACGTACGTATGTACATTTTTTTTTAAATTCTGAATTAGGGTGACTTTTAGCCTCCTGGGCTAGTTCGTCACCTATTTAAGACATTTAGTTCCACCGGTAAAGAGCCAGTCACAAAGAAAGAACAAGCTGGATGTGTCTGGTTTGTGATTTTTTTTTCCTTAAAAGGAAATTTCTCTATCGATCACAAGAGAAATTTCTACATTGCTAACTGTAGATAATAACACTTATTCAAGAGCCAGCAATAAGCTTGTCGTGATGAATAAAACGAAAAAAAAATGAATAAATTGCATTACCCAGAATTCCATTACTATGAAGACCATAACCCCGAATGGTCATTTTCCCGAAAGAACACTACCCCGAATTCAATTTCTTAACTCTAGCTGAAATAGGTCATCAAGCTGCAAAATTAAATTGAAGGATATAGAACAAATTTCATATCTCTGATATAGAGAATATCACGAGAACTTTTGTTTTGCATTCATATTGAGTTGTAGTAGAATGTACAGAGAAGTACTGTAAGCCTGCATTCGGTCTATGTACTAAATATGTCATTATTTCAGCGATAATCGTCAAAACCATGTTGCTATCTTGATGATTGATTCATTTCAAAGCCAGTGACACATATAAATCAAGTTCTAGTTGTTCACTTCCGCATAGTTTCCGATTTCCTGAACTTTTGGGGCATCATGATTTCACTGGTTAAGCTGAACAGATTATCTTCCTGATCGTCAAATGACCGAAGTTTTGTTTAATTGTACAGAGAAGCCGTTCTATGCAGTAGCAAACGTTATTACGAAAGGAAACAAATCTATTTGCATCCTAATAGCAAAGAACCTCATTTCATTTCATTTTATTGGTGTAACAATGTTACAATACATTGATTGTTGTTTTTTGTACTCTCCCATGCGCGGAAGTAACGATCTTTGATGAAATTTGTCAAAAGCAGATAATTTCTCATCTCCATGCGATGCGCTAGGAGTGGACGGTAATTTATTGCAAGAACTAATAGACATGAAGAGAAAGTGTATTGATAGTTCCGTATAGTGCAACGGCAGGCTTTGAAATTGAAAGATACAAGTTTGAAAACGAGCGGAGGGCCAAGGTATTTGAAGCCTATTAACTAGCACCACAAGTTTGCACAACTTGGGGTGAATTGAAATAAGTACACAAGAGGAAGAGTGACACAAGGATATTAGGGATTTTTCAACTCGGCATAACGTGTATCACTTCTTCTGCTGAGAAATTACTACCAGAACCGGGTGTTGGTTGACGAGACAGTTATGGGGAAGACAACGTTGAAGATCAAGACGGAAGTTTTGAAAGGATCCATCCTCTGGATCGGATTGTACAACAGTGTGCTGATGTTGGCGTAGTGATCGTTGATTTTGCGGATGACATCGCATTGTCAATAACAGGTGGAAGGGGTGTTGGGGGTGCGCTGCACACCACAAAACAGAGGTACTGTTGGTCATGAAATGCAAAGTGTCATTGCTCCGAATAGAGTGATCTATGCCCGCAAGAAGGCGGCCAGGTCATCAACGCGTTGGGTAGGATGATGCCAGGCAACGGTGGACCAAGAGTAGTATTCTCGTCGATATTGAGGTACGGAGGCCCAGCCTGGATTGCAGAGCTCGACACTTAACAGAATCGAGCGTAGCAGAACAGTACATACCGGCTCCTGACCTTGCGAGTCGTGAGTGCGTACCAAAATATCTCATCGAAGGCAGTGTTCGTTATCTCTGAAATGATACCTATCGGAATCACCTTAGCGGAGGACAACGAGTGTGATTTGCTAGAGAAGAATACGGATCGTAAGAGCGATTTCGATGACCAAGTACCAGCAGAATGGTACATGGAGACACCTCTAATACAGGTTCTCTCAACCTGGGTGAACAGAAATCAAGCAGAGGTAAAATTCCACCTAAAATTGTTCTAATTCTATTGCTTGTATTGAAATCCAGGGCTCAGGTCCAAGATATTACATACCTCTCGTTTAAACCTGAATAACGAAACCCTTCTGAAATTTAAATCTTTTAGTTTTGTTCCAGTTCAAAACTAGGAAATTCAACTGACAATTGTTTTTACTGCTGGTTTGAACGTTATACACAAAGTTGCTGTACAGCTGTACAGTGCACTAATTCTGACATTATATATAAAGTCACATAAGATACTCAACGATATTTTATCTCCCTATCTATATACCTCATGAACCTCACCTATATAATATTACCAAATTAACCTTACACCAATATGATTGAACCTCCAAAATGAATGATATTTATTTTGAAAAAAAAGGTACGAAATTCTAAGTTTAAATCGTCAACAACAAACATTTTCTGGTTCCCCCGGCAACGGTGTTGTTCGGAACATTTTGATTTCAGCGTCGTGTTCCGGCGTTTCCAGACTTTTATTTCACTTGCTGTATCGTTTCGCGGATTTAATGGAATATATACTGATGGGTTTTTGATGATCATCTGCGAGAAACCATGGAAGTTCGTTTCATCTTAATACTTTCTTCCCGCACAAGTGTAGTACATGATGACGCGATGCTCAACTGGCTAAGAAACGCGAACCTCTTACATTGGGACTTGTAGAAAGTCCTGTCGTAGGAAACCTGTTGGCAATGGAGTTTCAGGATTTTCAACCGGTTGGAATGCTTTATTCAGGCCCGAAATCGTTATTAAAATAGAGTTGAACTGGAGTCGCAGTCTACTCAGTTCAATACCGATCCTTTATGTCAGCTAGTGCCGTACTCTCATCCAGTCAAACATTCATAGTTACGCGTATGAGAGCTTCCTCGTAAAAAGGAAATTTCCATGGAAATTAATTTCCATTTTTGACTGATTCAGCAAGACGGAAATCCTCTACATCGTCTACCATAAAACAGCACGAAGCAGCCGCGAAATTCAATACTGATGGTTATTCCGTGAGTCGAGGTGAAGTTTGTTTTTTAGTGAAGTGAGAAAAGTCACATGCAGTGACGTAACTCGGCAAATCAAATGGAGAGTCGCGTCACTGCAGGTGACTTTTCTCACTTCACCAAAAAACAAACGTCCTTTTGACTCTCGGAATAACCTTCACTGTCTGGAACCAATTATTCATCTTAATATTCACCCAGCGCAAACAAGAATCGGCATCTTTTGACTGATGAATCTCGGAAACTTTTTACAATTGTTTCAAAATGTCGAATGAGTTGAATCAACACAAACCAAATCCAAACAATTCAGGCGGAGTTCCAAAACAAAACACACACATGGACGTCATCATACAAAATTTAGAACAATGGCGGTGAAAATGGAAAATAGTTGATCTTTTTTTAGTGGTCTATATTTTTGGAACTGGTATAAAACTAGACCAAAATAATAGAACACCGCTGAAAACGGCCTTAGGCCAATTTTCAGCGGTCGCGGTTTATTCTAAATTTTGACAGTTAAATAGACCAAACGGATTTTTCCATTTTCACCGGAGCGTTCTAAATTTGATTTTTGAACAGTTTTGTTGTAAATAAAATAGAACTGTCATACGTTTTGTTTTATTTTGTTCCGGTTTTGGAACGGAATCCAGAACGTTCTAAATTTGTTTGGGCAGCTGAATAAATGATGTAAAACAACAACAAGGGCAAAGTGCACAACCGCGTCGATCGCTTGCTCGTTTTTGGGTAAGTCTCAAATTAGTATTCAATATCAAAGAACACGTGATCCCGCTAATTGAACTTTATCATAGCTGTTTTTTAAACATTATGGAGTTCTGCTGGCAATGGTGGACTGCTGAACACTGAAGTTCTTTGAACTGAACTGATATTTTGAGTAATATGTAAGTTCAGACTTTGCAAAAAATTCGTGAACTTTGCAGCAGCTCTACGAAGTTTGAGGAATTTCTTCGAACTATATTATGAAGTTCTTTGATGATTAATGAAGTTTTGTGTATATGGCTAAAGTCTTATGATCATTAAGGGTGAGTTGAAAAGGAAGGGTTAACTTTTAGTGGAAGCAATTCATCCCTTTCATTATTTTTTTCGGTATACTAGACACGTAAACACATATTGTCACTTTTATGTTGTTAAAATATGCCTAACGTGCTTTCACAGCTTTGTTTATTTTTATTATGCATGATTTTGCTAACAAATATTTTTTACACGGTGCTTGAGTTTAACTCAAAAAGTTGTATCGCTTATTTTGCTGATGACATCGTATTGTCAGTAACAGGCTCGAGGAAGAGGTGTTGGGGTGCACTGCACACCACAAAACGGAGGTACTGTTGGTCAGCAAATGCAAAGGCCTTACCATCATTATTTAAACTTACTCATCATGCCTCATTTTAATGCAATAGAATTCAGTCAAACAATAAGCATTAAAATTGAAAGGATTTACTATACCTTGATGATTGGTCGATTATGATTCAATTTTTGCTAATACGTCATCATACTAACAATTGTAGCAATGCAAATAATGTACGACCGTACTAGGAAATAGCTACATCAATATTAATGTTTTCATCATACTGACATAGCCAAATTAGGTTCTTGAATGTTTTAGCGGTAAACATAAATGTGATCACTTTCACTTTTTTAAAAACACTATTTAAAAAACTTTTTGAGCGTATTAGTAGAACTATTGTGATTGGGAAACTAGGAGAATTAAAAATTAACACTTCATATAATCACTTTAACAAAAATAAAAATAAAATATTGAAGCACTTTTTCAAAATTATCACTAGTAAACGCGAGCAAATTCCTTTAAATTCGAGCACCAAGTCGAGCACTCGACACTGATGAAGTTTGTAAGTCGCAGACGAAATAGGCCTATCCGTCAAAGAAGAAGCTTACTCTAGTGGAACTTAAAGGAATTTGCTCGCGTTTACTAGTGATAATTTTGAAAAAGTGCTTCAATATTTTATTTTTATTTTTGTTAAAGTGATCATATGAAGTGTTAATTTTAGATTCTCCTAGTTTCCCAATAAATGTGATATAAATACACATATGATAGTTATAAGTCTCATTTAAAACTACAGGAACGATCTTGTGACTTTCAAAACGACACATTCACTATTTTTTTTGGCCTTTGACACTCCTTGAAAATGCTTGTTTCTAGAAATAGGGAAGACTTTTGTTGCTACATTTACCAACATAATATGCAAACAAGATGTGAGATGTGAACCAACGTGTCCTAACTTAAAACCATCAAACACAAATGCAACAAATAAATTAGTCACATGGGTGAATCTAGATTATATGCGTGAAACGTACAACTTCATGACTAAATTAGTCAAATTTATCTTTTATAGGTCTACAGCATAACATATGTTAAATATAACATTCATAGTTTTGTTTTCGGTGCTACATGGGTACCCAACTTCATTTAGTTTAAATTTTCATTCAAAAATAATTAAATTATCCCACTCATTACTATGGATAACATAACTTCAAGCCACTCAATGAATAAAAATCCCCTCATCTCAGGCTGGTACCTACCAACAATTGCTCAAAGAGCTGCCGCATTCCCTGCCATTTTTTTTTTAATTTTTTTTTTTGAAATATTCAAATGGAAAAGTGATAGCCTGGCAAAGGCAGTTCAGATTCAATCGTATCCGCAATGACCTGGGTGTGTTTTTTTCTTTGCCTTTCCCCGACTTGATTGCGGAGGCAATCTGAAATTCCATTACGGATTGTTCCCAAACGACCCGGTGCCATATGCTCGTCTTGTGCTGCTGCAGACTACAGGAAAAACAACCGAATTCCTTCCCTATTTTCGTTGAAACCTTACACCGACCGCAAGTACGAAAGTGTGTTATTTAATTTCCCATAACAATTTGCTATCAATACTCGCCAGAGTTTTGCCCAGACGATAAGGGTAGTGTATTTCAATGCCCGAGACGGTGGATTCGATTTTTGGCGCAGAAAAATGACCCTTTTCTTAAAGAACCGATGGTTTTCCAAAGCACCAACGAAAAGAAAAACCCAAATACTACTCCGCTCATTGCAAAATGGAAAGTGAAAATCGCTTTCACGAAATTGAATATTCATTCCATCCCTAGAAGTCGTGCGTTACTTGTGCCGAATCTACCCTCCACGGGTCGTCGCGTGAGCTTGTCCATTGATTTTCTCGCCATCACAATCTAAGCAGGGGTCCGTTTTCTTCCCGCAATCCGTGATTTCTTGCTTACTATTCGGGTTGAATCGGTTTTTTGCTGTTGTTGCCATGTTGACTTTTGAACCTTTAGAGAGGGAAGTATGACCCTCGTCAAACAACGAGGGAAGTAAATCAGCAACAAAAAGGTGGAAATGGAGCGAAAAAAATGGGCGTTTCTTTCGACAGAGCGAAGAAACGTTTCAATTATGGAACGAACCCTTTTAATTGTATTCTTAAATCAATTATATTTAAAGAGATATGCCAAGTGAAACGAGGGAAACGCCAAGGCTTTTTATGGGAAACAAGAAGTTCAGCTTGATCGATGTTTATGTTAATAATGTTTTTATAAACACGCCTAATGGTGCCTTTCAATCATTGCTGGCACTAGATTAACGTAAAAATAAATAGAGCATGATTTTTGTTTGCCAAAAAGGCGCTTGTTCGACCCTTATCACGAACCAAAATTTAGCATCAAATTGATTGATATCGGATGAGAAAAGATGAGAATGAGCGGAAACACCATGTGCGCTTATCCGGGAATTTGGTTATAGCCTATGCTATACATAGCCTGGTATTGCCTGTGCTATACACAGAAACAAAAGCGTTCTCAAAAATGAACTTAAAACTTTAACTTAAAACCTAAACTACTAGGTGGGAAAAAAGTTACTTCCTTGGGAATGAAAAATAAATTGTTTACATGTTTTTTTTTTAATTTAATTTAATGTAGTCCCCTTTAAGCTCGATACACTTATTCCAGCGATTTTCCAACTTCTTGGACCCGTCCAAAAAGTAATTTTCCGGAAGGTCTGCAAAATACTCCTCCGAGGCGTCGATGATTTCCTCGCGTGAGCTGAATTTTTTATTGATGAGCCATCTTTTGAAGTTTGGGAACAAATAATAGTCCGAGGGACCCAAATCGGGTGAATACGGTGGATGCGGAAGCAAATGGAGCCGAAAGTCCTTGATTTTAGCCGTGGTTGTGGAACTCTTGTGCGCCGGCGCAAAATCATGAAAAAAAAAAATGTTTTTCTCTTAATGTGAGGTCGTTTTTCAGTGATTTCGGCCTTTAATCGGTCCAATAATGCACAGTAATACTCGCTGTTGAGGTTTATTTCTTTTGAGGTAGTCCATGAAGAGTATGCCATGAAAATCCCAAAAAACCGACGCCAATTCCGACCCATTGAGCCTCCCTAGGCCGGTTCGGATCACTCATGCTGGCTTCAGTCCATTGCCGGGCACTCATTCTGTTCGCTGGTGTGTAATAGTGGATCCAGGTTTCATCAAAAGTTACCAATCGACGCCAAAAGTCCTTCTGATTCCGCATCAGCAAGTCTAAACACTGTTTCGAAGTGCTCTCGCGTTCGTTTTTTTGGTCAGGAGTGAGCATACGCGGCACTCAGCGGCAGGATAACTTCTTCATATCCAGAATCTCGCCCAAAATATGGCATGTGTGCTCAGTACTAATCTTTGTGGCATCTGCTAGCTCACGCACCTTCACTTTCCGGTCAGCCAACACCATTTCATGAACGTTTCCTTCGCCGTTTTGCCCCTCAAAAAAAAAAAAAAATGTTTTATGAGAGAACGAAAATCGTTTTAAACCATATTTAACATGATTCCAAACACGTCTACAACAATCAACTGTCAAAACAAAACTAAGAGCAGTATCGCACTAAAATTTGGCATGTATTCATAAATATGAATGGACTACACGGCACTATAACCTTTTTTGCAGTAGCATCGCATTTTGGCAGCCAAGGAGGTTATCTTTTACCCCACCTAGTAGTTCCCAATTACGTGATCCAGTTCATGGTGTATTTTTGCTTTTCCTCGAATTCATGATGGCTGCTCACGGATCAGGGCATGGATATTTTTTCCGTGTTAGAATCATTGGGACTTATTAAGAATCATTTGCCGATCAGTCGTTCTAAAAGTGGATTTTTAAAATACTAATATTCGATAAATATGTTGTGCTCGATTGATTTCATAAAATTGTCACACAATTTTTCATCAAACATTCAATTATTCATAACAAGTTATTAGTAAGTTATCGGTTAACTAATCGAACTGCGTCGAAATGACAATTTACAGCACTGATTTAAACGACTTTAAGATTTGTAATTTAAGTGTTTTCCACAAAGTTGTTCTCAATACTGAGGTCCTTTATCTGATACTTATGAAACAAGGCGAGTCTAAATTATCAAATTATTTTGCAAAAGCCAAAATAAGGCTTTCATCATCGATCGGATCGCGATGCAAACGCCCATCACACGATATGGAGCAGCAGTGGTTTCAAAAAAAAAGAGGTGTGTCATTATTAGAATGCATCTCACAACATAATATTGATATCTGTAACAAAGGAAACGCTCCCACTTTCATTAATGCAATAAGGGAAGAAGTGTTAGATCTTACACTAAAGGGTGATACGGTCAAAATTTGGTCAAGGGAAAACGCGTGTAAATCGGTGAAATCGTTTATTTAAAAAATCAAATTAAATTTCTTTTTCAAGTTCAATTAGTATAAAATTCAGGAAAAATATTCAGTTAGGCTTCCGCTTTTCCAAATCCGAATTGCCGGGCCTTACGCTTGACCCCTGCCATCAGATTTTGTACAGCCACCTTGTCCACCTTCTTCGCCGCAGAAAGCCAGTTTGCCTTGAACTGCTGCTCGTGCTTAGCAGTTTTTTTTTTGGTCTTCTTTAGGTTCCGCTTGACAATAGCCCAGTATTTCTCAATTGGGCGGAGCTCTGGCGTGTTGGGAGGGTTCTTGTCCTTGGGAACCACCTGCACGTTGTTGGCGGCGTACCACTCCATGGCCTTTTTACCGTAATGGCAAGATGCCAAATCCGGCCAAAACAGTACGGAACAACCGTGTTTCTTCAGGAAAGGCAGCAGACGTTTATTCAAACACTCTTTCACGTAAATTTCTTGGTTGACAGTCCCGGAAGCTATGAAAATGCTGCTTTTCAAGCCACAGGTACAGATGGCTTGCCAAACCAGATATTTCTTTGCGAATTTTGACAGTTTCGTGTGCTTGAAAATATCTGCTACCTTTCCCCTTCCTTTTGCCGTATAAAACTCCTGTCCCGGAAGCTGCTTGTAGTCGGCTTTGACGTAGGTTTCGTCGTTCATTACCACGCAGTCAAACTTCGTCAGCATCGTCGTGTACAGCCTCCGGGATCGCGCTTTGGCCGTCGTATTTTGTTTATCATCGCGATTTGGAGTCACTACCTTCTTGTAAGTCGATAGTCCGGCTCGTTTTTTGGCTCGATGCACGGTTGTAGACGATACACCCAGCTTATTTGCGGCATCTCGGAGAGATAGGTTAGGGTTTCGCTTGAAACTACCGGCAACTCTCTTTGTCGTCTCAGCGGCTTCCGGTTTTCGATTTCCCCCCGATCCAGACTTCCTGGCGGTCGACAAACGTTCCCCAAACACTTTAATTACATTTGTAACGGTTGATTTGGCAACTTTTAGCGATTTTGCCAACTTTGCGTGCGAGTAGCTCGGATTTTCGCGATGCGCGAGCAAAATTTTGATACGCTGCTCTTCTTGCTTGGACGGCATTTTGACAACTGAAGAGTGAATTCCAAAATCAAAATACGAGCAACATTCTACACACACACACCTTCAAAATGAGGGGTGTTCAGGTTTTTTAATTGCAAAATTGAAAGAAATACGTCAAGTTGATATTGACCAAATTTTGACCGTATCGCCCTTTATGTGATGTGATGTGATGTGATAGGAAGCCACCACCAGTGCAGGACTTGCCATGGCGTACAGTTCCTCCTTATGGCAAGATCAAACTGTACATACCTGTAATCCTCACTATTCCGTTGTATGAAGAAGCACTTACACGAAACCCACGGAAAAGATAGAGAATCTCCTTCCAACGAAACGCTCTTATTACAGGAAATGAACAGTAAGCAATACACATTAGGATTTCCGTCTGGTGGTTTGTTAAAAATAGGATTTTCAAACTCATTGTAGACGGTCGGAAGACAATTAGACCTTCGCTGATCTTGATCCGATGATTTCAATCAAAGAAGGCATAATTGTCATCCATGACTTGGGCCAGATAACCACAAACCCCTCATCTAGCCTACACTTCGCCGGGCACCCTGTATTCCCCCCTTACCCTTTGTTAATGATTGTATGTATGTAATGTACGCAATATAATATAATATAATATATGTATTTACAAAATATAACTGACAGCCACTGGATTGTTACTGCAAAATAAAAATTGGGTATGTATTCATATTAAATAGTCCTGGAAAAGCTGGAAAGAAGAGTAGATCAATCCTTTTAACAATTTAGTGTTAGATCTTACACTATGTAGCCCAATACTTTCCGATCAAATTATTAATTGGCACGTATCGGATGAAATTTTTTCGTCTGATCACAGTAAAATTTTATTTGAATTGAAGGTTAATTATCTGCTCAAGGAAACTTAAAGGGATCCTCGCAAACCGAATTGGAATCTTTATAGCTCAATCTTAAAGTGTCAATATGATCCTACACGAAACAATATTGATACCATTCCAAAGTTAGAAGATGCTGCCAGCTGTTTAATAGAAAAAAATAGTCAAGCTTACCACGCCAGCTGTCCATCAAAGGAGCGCTCTACCAGCAGAGATGATTCCGGGTGGAATGATAGGCTAGGAAAATTACGCAAAAAAGCTCGAAAACTATTCAATCGAGCAAAACTAACACCAAACTGGTCTCAATAAAAAGAGGTTTTAAGTGATTATAAAAGAGAAATAAGAAGATCCAAGCGGAAAGATTGGAAACACATGATGATGTGATGATGAAATACTACTATCTATTGAAGCAAAGTAACTTTCAATAGCAGTGGAATAATCTGAAAAACGATTTGATCAGGATTCTATAGTTGTCTGTGATCATCAAGCTCCTGTATGAAGGGCCAAAAACGTTTGTGCGGGCCCGTGAGCAGAGACACTTACGTGAAACCCGCGAATATAGGGAAGAGAATCTCCTTTCAAAAGTAAGTTCACACGTACAGCACTAGAATCGAGCCCTCGAATGACAGAATAAACCCAATAGATGGGGTCGAAGAGCCCGCCCTCGTTCCGCGAAATGTTAACAATAGGAAGGAGGCAGTCCCATGCTCCCTATCCAAATCATTATACTTGGGTGCCCTGATGGTCCCTCCCTTTCCCCGTTATATGTTATTTAATATTTAATATATCTTGTACACAAAATATTAGGATATCATTCTAGACAAACATGCCAATTTATTTAAATTACAAACTTGAACGATACTACCAATGGATTGTTACTGAAAAATAGATAAAAATGATATATGTATTAATTTCCTTCTTGTCCTGGAAAAGCTGAAAACAGAATAGATCATTCCAAATATCAAAGATAAAATTTCAATAAAAGATATTGTTTTATAAGACATGTTGTAATATTTTTTTCTTTATACTGTTCTAGTAACATTTCAAATATAGCAATTGGAGTGAACGAAGAGTCCGGTTTGATGATTGCTGTAATAAATGGCTCATCTTACCATAATGCCACCTAACACAATATTAAAATATAATCTTACATAGCTTATAAGCACATGCCAGCCTTTTATGAATATAGTCGTTGAAATTCAGAAGTGCAATTTTAAATTAAGTGTAATGCTGAAATGCTGAAAAACAAATTGAGCCCTTGATGCCTGTCGTGTTGCTCCCGGCTCTTACATGTTTTTGGAATGCAAAAATGATTCCAAAGCGTGCTGAAATTATTGATCAAATGAGAATGGGAAATATACAATATGATTTAAAGGTACACGATCCTCAGTCGCACCCCCTCACTTCGCTATTGTCAGATTGACAACATTGCCCAGGCTACGCCAACCAGCGTCTCCATGTTTCAGCTGGCAGTCTTTTGTGATCATCAGACTTGTGGTGGCGTGAGGTAGGAACTTGTGAGGACGAGAGGTCGGCCGCACCCTCCTTCGAAGTTGTCAACTCACCATTTGAAGCCCAGGAAAGATTGGAGGCACATGTGTGAAAACATAGCAAGTGCTCCTGAAACTGCAAGGCTTCAAAAAATTCTCTCAAAAGACCACTCAAATGGTCTCGGTATGCTTAAAAAGATGGATGGGAACTTTACTGAAAACGCTAATGAAACTCTGCTACTGATGATGCATACTCACTTCCCAGGGTCTCTTCCTACTACTGATCAACTACAAGATCAAAACTGCATACAAAGTGGTGCAACTACAGCATCTGCGGTACAAAATAAAGATGGCAATGGCTCTGAAATCCTTAACGCAGTGCCTGTCAATTTAGTAGATAAGATTTTTACTTATCCTAAAATTGAATTGGCCATTGATTTATTTAGTTCCCTGAAATCTTCTGATCCTGATGGAATTATTGCAGCACATGTCTAAAAATGTAAATCAATAATAATTTATGACTTAAACAGACTATTCAAAGCCAGCTTCTGATTCGGGATATATCCAAAAAAAAAAGGGAGGCAAGTCAGAGTAGTATTTATACCGAAGGCAAATAAAAAAGACAAGTCTTCACCAAAGTCATTTAGGCCTATACGTCTATCATCAAATATGTTGAAATTAATGGAAAAACGTTTTGATAAATATGTTAAATCTAAGATACTAACCAATAATCTATTACCAAAAGCACAATTCGCTTATCAGACAGTTAAATCAACTGTAACAGCCCTTCAAATTTTAAATAAAAAATCTATTGAGCAGTTATTAAGTTATTAGCGTTTAATTTGTAACGATATTTCGTTACAGTCGCTGATTTTTAGATTTTCAATTGACACCCTACCCTTCCCGTAAGACGTAGTCTACGTCAAAAAAAAAAAAAATAGAAAAGTTCTTCACTGCTAAGGAAATTCTGTTGACAGCGTTTCTTGACATCGGAGGTGCTTTTGATAATGCCTCTTTCCACTCGATATTGTCTTCGAGCTATGAGAAATCGTGGCATCAATAATAAAATAATTAATTGGATTGTTGAAATGCTATCCAAAAGAGAAATATCAGCAAATCTTGGTGGCTTAGAGGTCAAAGTGGCAGCTGTAAAGGGCTGCTCTCAAGGGAGCGTCTTGTCTCCCTTTCTATGGTCTCTTGTTGTTGATGATCTCCTTATAAAACTAAAGTTTAAATGATTTGAAATAGTTGGCTTTGTGGATGACATTGTCATTATAGTCCGTGGTAAATACGATACTTTCATGTTTGAGAGAATGCAAATAACATTATCATACACACTATCACTGATCTTAAACAAGGAAGCGTTAAACTGTTTTTATTTTCAGAGGTCAAGTACTCTAGCAACACACATGTTTTATAACGGTTTAAAATACTTTTATATGACAAAATTTGGTTGTATAGAAGCTTACTCAACATAAAACCATGAAGATGTGTTACTTGGGTATTAAGGTGTAACTCCAGATAAGCATCTTTGCTGGAACAGTCCTATTGACAAACAAATAGCAAAGGAAACCAATGCCTTCGGGATCTGTAAAAGAACTTTTGGAAATAAATGGGGCCTTAAGCCTAATATGATGCACTGGATATATTCAGCTATAGTCAAGCTCAGAATCACGTATGCCTCGCTTATCTGGTGGCCGAAGACTAAACAGATAAAGGCACAAGAGAAACTGAACAAGCTGCAAGGGCTTGCTACTATCTCTTTAACTGGGGCAATGCATAGTATTCCTTCAAAAGCACTAGAACGGTCCATGAATTTCTTCGATGGAGATCTTATTGGACACTTGAGTATCCTAAAAGAGTTTTCGATAAATCCTTTAATATTGATAAGTGAAGATTGTATGCATAGGAAAAACTACTTCAATTATAAATTCACAGTCCATGCAGCTACTCGTTCTGATTGGGATAGAAGAGAAGCGGGTTTACGTCTGGTCTCAACAGACATCTATACAGATGGTTCAAAGCAAACTAATTTGGCAGGGGCTGGTATAACTGGTCCTGGGATACACTTGTAAGTGGCAATGGGAAAATATCCCACAGTGTTTCAAGCTGAAATATATGCCATACTGGAATGTGCATCCAAATTTGTATGAAAAGAAATTATAAAAATGCAAACATATGTATTTGTTCAGATAGCCAAGCATCTCTGAATTCTTTAAATTCAAAAACATTCACATCTAAACAGGTGTGGGAATGTGCACTATTTTTACAGCAATTGTCCTGTTGCAACATGGTTAACCTCTTTTGGGTTCCTGGTCATTGCGGAAATGAAGGAAACGAAAAAGCTGATCAGTTGGCAAAAATAGGGTCATTCGTGCAATTCATAGGTTGGATCATCTTCTTGCGCCTTAAAAATGGAACTAAGGAACTGGGAAAAGGAAAAAGTACAGGCTAACTGGAATAATATCTCCAATGCCCGGCAATCCAAACTGTTCATTGAGCTTAACGCTTCTCATACGCAAAAGTAAACATTCAAAACACGACTTGAGTACATACACTGGTTTGATAACAGGACATTGTCCGAGTAAATATCGCCCGAAAATCATCGGTTAACTTCATGAAGATAAATGCCGCCTTTGTGGATTAGAGAGTGAAAGCTCTAAGCATTTGATGTGCGACTGTGTTGCACTATTTAATAACCGAAGCAGATTTTTCGACAAAGGGCTCATTGAACCTTGTGATGTCTGGAACGCTGCTTCCAATCAATAAATCAAATCAATGGTTGCAGTTGCAATACGTCCCCAACAAGGGAAAAAAAGTATTATCATATATCAATAAATCAATATCTTACATTCTCAGTATCAAATACAATATATCAAATCTAACTTTCTTCGTAAAAGTTATATTTGGCAGCTTTTTAGCAACTTCGACAATGATAATTTTATGTTGTTTAAGCTATCAAACGCGTTGCAAGATCACAATGTAACATACAAACGTGAAAAGATTCATTGTTCGTACCCGTGGTAACAAACGTCAAATGGGCCTCATTCAAATAAGGCCCGTGATATGTTGCATACTGCCAAACACTAATAACTAGGATAGGGTTGCCAGACCCCTGGAAATAAGCTAACCACATACATTTGCGTTATACTCACGTATTTGAGATGGTTTTAAAGTGCTCATCACAGCATGCTGTGCGTTTGACTGTCATCCTTCGTTTGTATCCTTGTCTGCACGGTTTATACAAAATTTCGCACACTGAAAATTTAGAGAAAATTCAGGTTTCGTACACATTGCTAAGTGAAAAGGGTGTAACTAAAAGGTGAGTCGATTTTTATTGTAACACTTTAGATTCATCGGTAAATCGGCTCCAGTTATCGAAACTAAACCAAATTTTAGAGTAGTTCGGTATATGTACTTCTTTCAGCTTCCATGCGTCGGTTAAATTTTAGGATGAGTTTGAGTAAAATGCTCGACATTTGCGATTCACGCCCTCCATCAGAGCCCGTCGGTCGTTTCAGGTACATTTTTCTCAGTTTTTTATCCCAATTTCTCATCATTTCCTTTTCGTCCTACACCTCTCCTTTGGTCTTCCGAAGTTTGTGCATTCAATAAGCCTAAATAGTTTCGATAATAATGGTTCGGGACAATCCACAGAATTAGTTGCATACCACTCCTCAACGGTTTTGGAGAAGTGTAATTTAACCAAATCGGGCAAAAACAACGTTTTTTTTATCGTGCTGTATAAAAAAATGGCAGATCCGTAATTTAAGGCATTCCGTTTTGTGAATCTCACTGATGTTGGTGCCTTTGGTCACGGCTGATGCATTTCTATAACCAGAACTGCATCTGGTCTGCCAAATTATGCATTTTGAAGCAAACCTCGACTGCTCCTTCCGTTTGAAACGGACATCCACAGCAAACTTGTCTCCTCCCAAATAATGTCGTCCCGACAAATGTATAAAACCCGCAGTGATGTACTCAAACTACCAGAAGTCGTATAACAGTATTCAGATAGTGTCATATATTCCAACATTTTGAGACAAAATCTCATCATCATGTACTCTTTATCATACTATTTTTACTTTGAATCGTAAACAGTGCAAATTTTCAGCTCATATACGATAATCCATGTATATCTATATTCGAACCGCATCTATGAAGGACTTGGGCTGCCGGGAACATTGACACAAACAATCTTCACCAAGTCAAAGTCTTTACAGTTCCAACCTTGGAGTAGTGGCAACTGGCTAAATCTGACCAACAGATGACTTTGAACGGCGACACACGCTTTTTAGGCATTCTTCGATGTAAACTTCGAATGTTATCGTCGAGAATGTCACGAATGGTTCCGTTTTCAACCCACAACACTGCAAATCGCTTGCCAAAGCATGGCCTTCTTCGTGAACTTGTCGGAAAACATGAACTTGAATCTTCCCGGCACATCCCCACGTACAGTCACGATGTTAAACTTTTGATCGGGAAACTGCTTAAAATCGAGTTTTACGTATGTTTGGTCATCGATCAAAGTGCAGCCCGTGTGTTTCGTCAAAACACGGTCGTACAAGAGCCTTGTATGCTTTTTTGCCCCGGAATTCTGCTTCATGTGCCGGTTCGGATGTTTACTGAATGTGTACGACTTGTGTCCTTCCCTGACAAGGATGTTCCGCCCCGTTTGAATGTTGGCGTTGTACCCTCCAACCACATCTCGAATCGAAAGACCGGGGGATGGCTTTTACTCACCTCAACACCTTGCTGCGGAGCTGCGATCTCTGGTTCCAGTTGTTTCGTAGGTCCGCTGATTCCTTTCCACACTCAGGGTTTCCTTGTAGATTTTGAGCACTCCACAAACTGTTGTTTTCGGCATCTTCAGCACTCTAGCCAGCTTGGAACCGGACCACTCTGGATGTTCCAGGTGTTTGTGCACAATATTTTTGTCTTCTTTCGAGTTTTTCTTTATAGAAGAGTAAACAGCCGAAACGAGGCTAGATGACCTGTTTTTAGCGGTGGCAACGGAAGCTTGAATGGTGGAAATACGCGAGGTAGTCAGTTTTACTGACAGCCAACAAACGCTGAGTTGTGGGATCGCGTTGACTGTTCCAGCACTGACCATTTGATGTCTACTTGTACAGCACTGCCGTGCTTGCCACGACAAAATGATCTTTGTGCCACTTAACGTCTGCATTAAAAATAATGTACAGTTTTCGGAAAAAGCCGTTGTTTTCAGTTACGTTTTGACATCGATATAAGTTATTTTGCAGAAGCGATGGTGAAAACAGTTAAAAACCCTCTGTTCGATAGTATGTTCTTATTTCCACCTATATTTCGGGGTGAAGAAATCCGCCATCGTGTAGCACTTTGTGTCAGTGGGATACAGCAGATCTGGCAGCTATATGTTCATCACCACCCTCGATGAAGGAAAGAGCATCGATGGAAGGCCTCCCAAGTAACATTGCTAACACCACCCTGCTTTAATAAGTTTTATTAAAGTTTTATGACAGCCACTTGAAATCAATTTGGTTTTATTATGGCACCAAGGTGCCAATAGGTTTTATATTTTAGTCAGGTTTATGAGAACTTACACAGCTTGTTTACAACAATTTTAAAACCTTGTTTCTCAAATTCCTTTAACTCCTATCAAAGGTTTCATTTCGACTTTATGAACTCGTAAAATGCTGTATTGAATTGCCGTTATAGGAGTCATTAATTTTATCATGTTATGGTCAGTTGAAAAAGCATTTTAAGACCCTTTTGCCTCCAGTTAATGCATTGAACGGAAAATTGGCATTGAAGGAAGTCACCATATGACTAAATAGTTATATAATAGTCATTGCGAAGAAAAATTGGCTTTATGGCAAACTGTGATTTTTTTCCAATCGCCACATTGAAATATAAGAAATAATTGAAATATGGAAAAAAAAGCATCAAATTTTCAATGGTTTGCTAATAAACTGTAGATCTGAGACTAATTTCGGAATTTGTTTCGATAATCCCATCCATTTCCAAGCTTTTTTTTCACGAGATTCATGATTAATTTATCGGATATATTTGTTTTTATTTGATTTATGTTGTTGGAAATACGCATCATTTCCGAGGCTATCCGAATATTGGCTCTTACCGTGCCAATATTCACCATAAAAATAATTGAGCATATAATTTGGAGCATAATACGCTGTAGAAAACACAATTTGTTTGCGATATTTTGCTATCAAACAAAATTTCCCGCAACACAAGACCTTTTTTTTACTGCTAAATGAATCAGAAGAGCAGAAAATCGAACAAAGCATACAACAAAAACCAACCTCGATTTCACAATGAAAATTGACAGCTGTGGCTATTTGGTCACATTCTGGTTTTAATGGCAGCCAATAGGTTTTATGCAGGTTCTCAAGTGGTCATAACATCTTTCACTAGAACATTTTCAGAATCTTTAAGTTCTTATAAAGGTTTTATTAACTTGTTTTCACAACCGTCTATAGAGTGGGCCATTTTGTACAAATTACGGCTTTAAAGAAGCATAGAGAAGGTGATGATAGACAAAATAGTTTTGAATGTAGTTTTATCAACAAATCCGGGAGGAGTGCTATACGGCTGGAACAAAACTAAAATTGTTACTTGGGCTGATTCTGGCCATCAAAAACTGAAGCGCAAAACCGAGGGGAAGCTGGCTACATGCATCCGTGCATTGAGCCGAAAGGTGGGTGTAGCCAGACAAACTCGCAAAGAACCTCCAGTTCATGAACATCGTTTTGCGAAAACGTGAGCAGGCCTCTTCGCAAAACCAGGGGCTGAAAATAAGAAGTCAAGAAGTCGAGAAGATTTTCCTAGGGTGTTTAGAATGACTGGCAAGAAACGGATATCTTACGTCCTCCCAATAAGGATGTGTGCAGTGCGGTCAAATATTTCTCCCACGCCAAGTTTCCAAGAAGGTTTTCCTATGGCAGACCGTCAATAAGAAAGGAATGTTGAAGCCACTGTTCTATTCCTCAAAACTTGCAGTTAGAGGGGAAATTAATATTATAAAATAACTGCCGGACGGCCACCAACGTTCGGAAGCATCATGCAAGGGAGGATGTAGTATTTTATAATGAGGAGATTATTTCTTTAGCTTTCAGTCTTTTAAATAAAGGAAACAGATACAGCCCATTCTGAGGTGTCCTGCTGGCAGTCCGCTGTAATTAATTCCGTGTGAGACATAAAACCCCGACTCCAAACTTCTTACTGCCCCCGGGGTCTCGAGAAACAAAAGAAGCCAGATTTACCTGTCCCGTGAATATGGCGTAGGTTAGATCAGCAACCTGAAGCGTAGATTGATCTGTGCTTCGATAAACCACTTCCTCCAGGTCTGAGCGACCTTACCTGAAGCCGTAAAACCACTTGAAGTATATTTACTAAATAAACAATTGTAAATGTTTGTTCAAAACCAAACAAAACACACCATAGCCATCACTTACAGAAGCAGCGACAATATAACTTTAAATCAAAAGCATTAATTGACAGAACAACGTTTAATGTTAAAGTTTAACTTTACTTACAAAACAAAAACAAATAGCACCAACGAAAATTGATGTTCCAGTGTAATCAATCAGAGCTGAGCTAGCGTTTCGAGGAATCATTTGCTTCCTTTTCACAGCCTGCTTTCATTCGAATGAATTCTGCAGTTATTTCCCTCCCATTCGAAGCCCCCATCCGGCTAAAGCATTCGGTTGTAAAGATGTTTTTACGACTTCTGCAGCCGTCAACAGGGATCGCATGTACACCCTGCCCTCGGACCGGGCCCAAGAGATGTAACGAAGAATACTGCATACGATGGAGGTGTGAATGATCGTTAAAATTGGCTCGCTTATAAATGCAGAGTTGAAAGTTAAAAAATTCAACTTTTAATGAAAATGCTGTATTCATGTACCACTTGTAACTTTGCGCCTCAAGCAAATTTCCCAGCCATCCTGTGCGGAAAAGCCAAACATTACACTACGCTTTTGACGCAGCAGAGCAGAGGCTGGTGGAGATGGCGATGGCAGCATCGTGTTTTATGCTTGTTGCGTGATAACGACCTTCTCCCGATTTCCCAGTGGAAGAAGAAGCGAATCGGAAAAAAAAGAAAACGGGAATCTTTAGAGCAACGGCACCCAATTCCAGCGGGAACCATGGCTCTGTATCATTATTTATTTATGTGTTACTTCTGCAAAATTTTGCGCCAATTTAAAGCTGGATTTTACTCTGTCACGTGCTTGCGAGTTTTCAGCACTGCGAGTGGAGCTTCAATGGTTTGAGATTCAAATTCCTGGGGAGCACCGAATGCCAACACCGAGTGATTTGCTACAATGGGAAAGAAAAAACATTCACTTCGTTCAGCGAAAGAAGAAAGTCCGTTCGATTCAGCGCTCCGTTATTTTGGAAGTTTTTTCGAGTGCGATCCTTGGAAATAATTAGTTTTTTTCCTCAAAATCTATTCACTTCAGTGAAAGGAGTGAAAGTGAGTTTTTTTTCTAAGAAGGCAGTGTGGTTTTCCAGTGAAATAAGAAAATCAAGCAGTGCTTGCGGGCGAATTATCATCCCGCTCATTTTCGCTTCATCCCCGCGTGGTGACGCTAACCAGCGATACACCACTACATCGCCAACGGTCATCCGACATCGTCGAGCGAGTGCACCCGAAGGCGATCGGATTCACCCGTACACCCACGCAGCGCACCGCTCCCCGCCGCCCGCATAGAAGTGCGACGCTCAGGCATACGGTGCGCATTCAGCAGCAGCAGCAGCAACAGATCAGTAATATTAGTTAAGTTTTTTGTTCCTCTGTCTCTCATCCCACTAGAGTTTAGCGTTAATTTGTGTGTGTTCCTATTTTGTGTTTGTGTGTGATTTAAATTGTTGGGAGCGTTCAACGCTCCCACAAGTAAGGCAAATCGTGCATGTTGAAGAGGTTTCTTCGACATGGACGGTTTAGCTGAAAAAGTGCCTTTGCCGCCTGATGATGGGGAGGCACAAATAAATTTTCGGCCGCGATCTTATCCAATGGACTCGGTCGGTCCATGGGTTGTCTACTTTCAGCCCAAAATTAAACCTCTGAACGTGTACCAAATAACTACTGATTTGACGAAGCGATTCTCAGCCGTGACAGAGATCACGAAAGTAAAATTTAATAAACTCCGTGTTGTCGTCTCTAACCTGAAGCAGGCTAATGAGATTGCTGCTTCCCAGCATTTTACACTGGAATATCGAGTTTATATTCCAGCTCGTGATGTGGAGATTGTAGGAGTGGTCACAGGAGGCGAGTCTGTGCCCTGAAATTTTGGAGAGGCAGGCGATTGGCCGATTCAACAACCCTCTGCTTCCCCCAGTTCAGATACTGGAAGTGCAAAAGTTGGTAAAAGTATCGCACAGCGAGGGTAAAAAAAAAGTTACCCCCACAGACTCGTTTCGAGTGACATTTTCTGGCTCTGCCCTTCCTCACTTCATAGAGCATGGAAAACTTAGGCTACCTGTGCGGTTATTTGTACCCCGGGTAATGATCTGCCAAAGCTGCCAGCAGATGGGGCATACGGCCTCCCATTGCGGCAATAAGGCACGCTGCTCAACTTGCGGGGAGAAACATGAGGCTGGTCCCTGTGCAGATAACACATTAAAATGCGTTTTCTGCAAGGGAACTCCTCCCCATGCTCTCTCGTCATGCCCGGCGTACAAACAACGCGGGGAAAAATTGGAACGTTCTCTGAAACAACGTTCAAGGCAATCTTTTGCAGAAATGCTAAAGAAAGCCTCGCCACCCGATATCAATACAAATCCTTTTGCTCCTTTGGCAGATGACGAGTCTGATTCGGACTTGGTTGAGGAGGGGACCTCTTTCAGTTTTCCGGAAGGTGCTTCACGGAAGCGAAGACGCATTCGAGCAGGGAAAGTAGCTGAACAGAAGCCCCAAATCAACATGCCCAATTCAAAGAGCAGTGGAAATAAGGATAATCCAAATCCACCTGGTTTTCGTAGTGCCAGCTACACACAGGATTTCCCATCTCTCCCGGGGACATCCAAAACCCCTGATGCCCCGATTTTAAGAACAGAAGCCCCCTCTTCATCTGGGCTGTTCTCATTTGATGATATTGTGGAAGGTATTTTCAAGTACCTCGAAATGTCTGACCCTCTTAAAAGCATTGTTATGGCAATGCTTCCCACTGTGAAAACTTTTTTAAAGAAATTAACATTAAAGTGGCCCCTCCTTGCAGCTATCATTTCCTTCGATTGATAATTTTCCAAATGAGGTCGGGGATTTGATCACTGTTCTGCAGTGGAATTGTCGAAGTTTTGTTCCTAAATTGGAATCATTCAAATTTTTAGCTCACAATATCAGTTGTGATGCATTTGCTCTTTGTGAAACATGAGCTTTCACCTGAAACCGATCTTCCGATTCTCGATTTCAACATTATTCGTCTTGATCGTGAGGATTCACGTGGAGGAGGAGTACTTTTGGGGATCAAAAAGTGCTACTCCTTCTATAGAGTGAATTTTCCTCCAATTCCAGGTATTGAAGTTGTCGCATGTCAGGCTGTTATTAAAAATAAAAGCCTTTGCATTGCTTCCGTTTATATTCCTCCAAGAGCCTCAATAAACCAAAAACAACTTTCAGATATTTGTTCGGTTCTTCCTGCTCCACGGTTGATCATGGGAGATTTTAACTCTCACGGTACAGGCTGGGGAGAACTGTACGATGACAACCGGTCTTCCTTGATATATGACCTCTGTGACAACTTCAATGTGACCGTTCTCAACAATGGAGAAATTACACGCTTGGCTGGTCCATCCTCAATTGGCAGTAGGTTAGACCTCACACTTTGCTCGAATTCATTATCGTTGGATTGCACGTGGAATGTGATCCAGGACCCCCACGGTAGTGATCATTTGCCTATTAAAATTTCGGTTGCCACCGGGCTCACTCCGCCGGAATCGATCAACGTCACGTATGATCTAACTCGTAATATCGATTGGACAAGGTTCAGGACAACAATAGATGAATCCGTAACGACAGTAGAAAGGCTTCGACCGCTGGAGGCAAATAATTTCCTCTCCATCCTGAGCTTAGACAGTTCAGAATCTGAGCGCTTCAAGCTCAAACTCGACTAGTTCCAGGAACTTCATTTCGCAGGAAACCTCCCTCTCCATGGTGGGACCAGCAATGCACCGAGGTTTACCGTAAACAGTCCGACGCGTTTGAAGTTTTCCCACGACGTGGAACACCTGAGCACTTCAAAGAATACACAGCTCTCGAACGCAAACTTAAGAGCCTCATCAAGGCCAAAAAACGCGGATACTGGTGACAATTCGAGGACGGGATATCGCGTGTAACGACGATGAAAACTCTTTAGAATACGACGCGAAGGTTGCTTAACCGAACAATGAATAACGAGAGCGAGAAGTACACGGACTAATGGATCCTCAATTTTGCCCGAAAAGTTTGTCCACATTCTGTGCCGGCACGGATGATCCCTCGCAAAACCAAGAACTCGATAGGTGAGATCAGCCCACCTTTTTCAATGGTAGAGTTCTCTCTCGCACTCCAGGGGCTGTTGGAATCAAGTTCAACTTGCTTAAGAACCTCCTAGACGTTGCTAAGAGGCGCATGTTGAACTTGTTTAACCAGTTTCTGGAATTCAACATTGTATCGGATGATTGGAGACGTATGAGAGTTTTTGCCATTCAAAAACCTGGTAAACCCGCGTCCGACCACAACTCCTATCGACCCATCGCGATGTTATCTTGTATTCGAAAGTTGTTGGAGAAAATGATCCTTTTCCGGCTGGACAAATGGGTTGAGACAAACAACCTGCTCTCAGATACTCAATCTGGTTTCCGTAGTGGTAAGGGAACGAACGACTGTCTCGCGTCGCTTTCCACAGATATTCAGTTAGCTTTTGCTAAAAAAGAGCAAATGGCTTCTATATTCTTGGATATCAAGGGGGTTTTTTAAAGGCAAAGGGAATGATACTTTTTATTGGGGGAAGTTGTTTTATTGGGAAAATGTTCTTGGGGGGTTGTGGATAGTGTAGGGGGGTATTCTGGTGGGGGGGTTGGGGGTGTGTTGGGGGTCTTTGTTTTTTAGATGTGTAGGTTGTGGTGGGGAAATTTGGGAGGGGAAAGAGGAATGGAGGGGGGTTGGGGAGTGGGGTTTTAAGTTTCTGAATTTAAGAGTTGTCAAAACAAAGTTCTCTTCAAATGAAATTGGAACTCCAAACTTGTAATCCGTCAAAACTACCTCGAAGATTGCAGAGCGAAGCTCCGCTATACAATTCTTGAAGAAACTTAAGACCCGTCAAAACAACCGGCAAGCGCTAATCAGAAGGTAAATACCTCGCCAGTGCCATATCACGGGGAAAAGCATCTAAGGAGCATTTCCCCAAAAAGAAGAGTGCATTTACCCTGCTGTCATTTTTCAATCAGTATCTGTTGAAGTTCTTTCAGACGAATTCCATGCTTGTGGGTTGTCTCTATTAATGAATTACTTTTTGTACAATTTGCTGTCGATTTAGCTACATTGGTCTCTTCCAGGGATCATGTTGAAGCCTCTTTTTGTATAATTTTTATGTCGAAGACATTCATGTTTGTTTAAGTGACAAATGCACGTTGAGACAACTTGAAGATTACGACGAAGTGTCTGTCACGGGGCCCAATAGGGTTCACCCACAAGGACCCTTACAGGATACCTTAGACAATTTGTGTACTTGGCCTCTAGAGCTAGGTATTGAATTCTCTACGGAGAAAACTGAGTTGGAAGTTTTTTTTTCTAGATAGCACAACCGAAGCTTCAAATTTGGAACAAACCGATAACTCATTCTATGTCATTTAAATATCTTGGGGTATGGTTCGATTCAAAGTGCACCTGGAGATCCCGCATTGAGTATCTGCAGCGAAAGGATCAACTTTCTATGCA